>JAODAL010028280.1:0-53597 GCA_025379985.1 Phyllomedusa bahiana
AAGGGCCAAGTGAAGATCTCTGGGAATCCTTCAAGAGTTGGAAGACCATTTCAGGTGTATTTTTGAAGTTATTAAAGAATCCCAAGAGGTCAAAGCGAAATTTAAAAGCAAAAGGGGGCCCCTTTGAAAAACCCTAGAATATAAGACTATTTTCAGTTTTTTGTTAAGTTTTTTTAATTTTGTTTTGATGCCTTCAGGTGAATTAAAATTTTTTTATGTCATAAAAAATCGAAAAAATTTTGGAATGAAAAAGGTTTTCGACTTTTGGGTCTTACTTTATACAGCAGGGTAAAGTGATAAAGGAAAAAAAAAAAAAAAAATGCCCCAGAATTTAGAATTGTGTTTAATAAAATTTTTAATTTAAATTTTACAGTGGGTAGGAAAGTATTCCCCCTTTAAATTTTTTACTCCTTGCTTCATTGCACCCCATTTGGAAAGATCAAAAAAAGTTCTTTTTTTTTGTCATTAAGGGGCACTCTGCACCTTCCCCCCCCATTTGAAAGAAAAAAAACAAAAATGTAGGTTTTTTGAAAATTTTAAACAAGAAAAATGAAAAATAATGGTCAAAAGTATTCAGCCCTTTTGCCCATTTGGCGGGAAGACCCTTTTGAAAATACAGCATGAGTCTTTTTGGATGTTGAACAATTTTTTCCAGGATTGGGGGGATCCCTCCTTTTTTTGAGACCTCTCCAGCCCCTCAGGGGGGATGGTGTTGTGGTGGCACCCATTTATTTTTAAAGTTTAGAGATGTAAATTTGGGATTTACCCGGGACTCTGGGGGGCCAGCAAATGGGTTGAGGTTTGAACCCCATTTTTTGAATTTGTGTGTGCTTAGGTCTTGTCTTGTTGGAAGAAAACCCTTGGGTCCGTCAAGCCAGGCACTCTGAAAGGGGTTTTTTACCCGGATATTTGTATTGGTCACATTCTTTTTTCCCTTCAATTGCAACCAGCGTCCTGTTTTGTGGGGGCAAAAAAACACCCCCATGCTGATGCGCCACCCCCATGTGTCATGTTGGGATTGAATGGAGGTGATGGGTCCCGGGTTTTCTTTCCCCTCCCGCTTAAAATTAACACCAAAAATTAATTTTTGTCTGATCAGAAGGAATTTTTTTTATAGTTGGGAGTCCTTATGTGTTTTTTTTTTAAAACTGATGCGGTTTTTATTTCTTGAAAAGGGGGTTCCTCGCGCCTCTCCCCAAAAAACCCCCGTGGGGCGGCTCTGATAGTTGACTTGTGGAACTTTTCTCCATCCTTACGATCTTGGGCTCACCACAGTGTTTGGGGTTCTTCTTTCCCCTCTCTCCCAAAGGCTATTTCCCACGTTTGCTTAGTTTGGGGGACGCCAGGGGAGCAAGGTTTGGTTTTTCCCAAACTTTTCCCTTTAAAGGATTTGGAGGCAGTGTCTTAGGAATTGAGTGCTGAGAAATTTTTTTGAAACCCTTGGCCCAATTTGCATGCAAATTTGTCTTGGCTCATTGGAAGTTCCTTAACTTTCATTTCATTTGTTGGACATGCAAATGGTGTGGTGCATTTTTAATCGTCAATCTTTAAATTTAAAACAGGGGACTAATGAGAAAAAAAAACCCTTTCAAGGAGAATCAAAAGGGAAAAATTGAATGCTATGAGTTAAATTGAGTGTCCCAGCAAAGGGTCTAAATACTTAAAAAATTTGTGATTTTTCAGTTTTTCAGGTTTAAAAATTTGCAAAAAAATCTAATTTCTTTTTTTATTCTTTAAATGGGTGGGGGGGGGCGGGTTACATCAATGAGCAATGAATGAACTTTTTGGGTTTTTACCAAATGCTGAATGAAAAAAAGAGTAAAAAAAGTAAAGGGGTCTGAAACTTTTGTCCCACTGTACATAAAAATGCTGACTTGTACAAATATCCCCGCAAAAAAAACAACCCATATACGGGTTTCATTTTTAAAAAATAAAATCAGTACGTCATCGGCTTTCAGAAGATTGTGACAAAAATGAAAAAAATAATTAAAAGTTTTACAAAGTTCTGCTAAGGGGAAGCCAACAATATAAAATTATGTACAATTAACAAATTCAAAGACCGTTCGGGCCAAGTCTGTTTGTTTCGTAACAATGGGAAATAATTTAGTTCACTCTGTAAGCATTTCATTTTGGAATTGTACTTGAGACTTGGATCAATGATTTTTCGGGACACAGATGGTCATGTTAATTAATCTGCCAATTGCAATTACAAATTATTATAAATGTTTAACAGCATATACACAAAACAGTCCGCAGTCTCTTATGCCCACCACATGAGTTATTTATGCTAATTTAATTTTATGCAAGGGTGTGGGATTTGATGTATTTGTATTTTGTCTTGAAGAAATGGCTGTTTTACATTTTAATAATTGTACTGCATATTTATGTCTCAACTGAAGCCAAAATTCTGATTAAATGTGTGCAACCTTCTATTGAGAAGGGTATAATTATTTTAGACTAGTAGACACCCCATCCCAGGATGGTAACTGTAATAGAAAATGTATTCACATATGGGCAGAGTTCTTGTCCCAGGACAATGACTTCGTTCTTGATATATACAGAAGATATCAGGACACAGTGGAGTGAGCTTGGAAGAGGCGGCTTTCTTCTTTTCTATCCCCTACTTAGTACCAACCACATCACGCTTTAATATGGTCACTTACTGTGAGGGTAACAGGTGCTGCTCTCAGCTACATAGGTATATGAGTGGTTTGGCATCATTATCACTCAAAACCCACCACCTAAATGATAAATGTGGCCAACAATATAAACAATTAGGTATTTGATGGCCGACATATATAAGTGCCTTAGCGTGTCATACTTACCTCCTAACTGTCTCGGATCCTGCATGACAGTCCTGGATTCCAAGGGCTGTCCCAAGGTCTTGGGTGGGAGGAGGTATATCTCGGAACTACACTATCCAATTTGCTGTCAGGGATTTGTCTAAAAAAAAAAAAAAAATAAGCACAACCAAAACAAATGTAAAGGAAATAGTGTAGGTGAACGCTGATGTGGCCTCAAACAATGCAAGCACAAAAACGTATCAGCAGCACTCTCCAAATGCTAAGACAGTCAAAAAATGAATCTATGAACTATTTCAAAATACAGGAGGAGCTCAGTTTAGTTGGGGACCTACATTAGGGTTATGTCTATACAGCTCAGGTTTTTCATTGGATTTTCAGCAAATTCAGTATTTAGAATCCAGCGAAAATTCAACTGAATCTAGTGCTGTGTTGACATCAATAGAAAATCCATTCTGTAGTCTACAGTACACAGAACGTATCTGCTACTGAGCCGCCGACCGTTCAGCGATAGATAGAACATGTTTTATCCTCTGCTGGATTGTCGTCGAATTCCCATAGCTTCAATGTACGGGGCCGGTCGAAATCTGACCGTGGTTTATTGCAGAAAAAACGCGGTGCGGCGAGTCCTAGTGTGATGTCATGTGTATGGGTGTGGTTATAGGCGTGGCCTTGTCTGATATCATGTGTTTGGGTGTGGTTATAGGCATTGCCTGGTGTGGGGTCATGTGTTTGGGTGTGGTTGCAGGTGTGGCCTTGTGTGATGTAATGTGTTTGGGTGTGGTTTTGGCTAGGTGTGATGCCATGTGTTTGGGTGTGGTTACAGGTGTGGCCTGGTGTGGCGCCGTGTGTTTGGGTGTGGTTATGTGTTCAGGTGTGGTTACAGGCATGGCCTGGTGTAATGTTATGTGTTCAGGTGTGGTCATAGACATGTCCTGGTGTGACGTCATGTGTTTGGGTGTGATCATAGACGTGTCCTGGTGTGACGTTATGTGTTTGGGTGTGGTCATAGACGTGTCCTGGTGTGACGTCACGTGTTTGGGTGTGGTCATAGACGTGTCCTGGTGTGACGTCATGTGTTTGAGGGTGGTTGTAGGCCTGGCCTGGTGTGATGTCATGTTTCTGGTGTGGCTACAGGCGTGTCCAGGTGTGATGTCATGTGTTTGGGTGTGGTTATAGACTTGGCCTGGTGTGATGTCATGGTTTCTGATGTAGCTACAGGTGTGTCCTGGTGTAACATCATGTGTCTGGGTGTTGTTACAGGCATGCCCTGGTGTAATATTATGTATCTTGGTGTGGTTACAGGCATGTTCTGGCGTGACATCATATATCTGGGCATGTCCTGTTGTGACATCATGTGGAGGGGTGTGGATACAGGCATGTCCTGGGGTGACATCATATGTCTGGGGGTGGTAACAGGCATGTGCTGGTCTGACATCATGTATCTGGGTGTGGTTACAGGCATGTCCTGGTGTGACATCATATATCTGGGCATGTCCTGGTGTGGCATCATGTGTCTGGGTGTGGTTACAGGCATGTCCTGTTGTGACATCATATGTCTGGGTGTGGTTACAGGCATGTCCTGGTGTGACATCATATGTCTGGGTGTGGTTATAGTTAGAGGCTTGGCCTGGTGTGTCCCTTTTTGGCTCTTGGACGATATGTGTCATATGGTCAACCAACTGCATGATGGCAGTATTTCAGTTACAAACCAATACAGGATATACTAATGTATATCAGATACTATTATATAGCCCTTCCCAGAATGATGATTGTAATAGAAAATGCATCCACTTATGGGCAGAGTTCTTCTCCTAGGACACAAGTGCAATCTACATATACAGTATACACACCAATGCCCTCACAGATCTTCCCTGTGGGCACTAAATGCAGCAGGATGTGCACAGATGCTGGTGAGCATTGCCCCCATATTCCCCCCACATCACACTGCGCATCCATAAATGGCGCTTCAGTGTGGACGTTGAATGCAGACAGGCCGGCCACAGGTTGGTGAAGCAGTAGCAGTAGTGCAGCATGCTCTGGTTAGATGTGGCTCAAATAGTGTAATGTTCCTTATTAGGGAGAGGCGCCATGAAAGTGTCTGGAGACTAACATGCTATGAATATTCCAGTAAAATTTTAATATATTCAAATAAGCTTAAGGGAACTCTGACTGTAGGATCTATTGGGAACAGCATTCTTTAAAAGGCATATGCCTCTGTGAAATTACCCCTTTGAGCTACACTTAAAGGGCTTTTGCCACAATGTAATGTTAACGTGGGATCCTCCAAAATGGGTATTTAATCACTTTTCTAAATAAATGTGATTACAAAAAGTGAAGTTGTGAAGCCCAGCTTGCTCATCCCCCTTAATTCCTGAAAGTTTTCATTAGACACGACCCTAAAACACAGGGTGATTTAGCCACGCTTGCGGTTTGCACTTCTTACTGATGACATGAAACATGAATGAGCTTTCAAGGGGGGGGAAAAGTGCATGAAAGAGTCTGTCTGCTGTATAGAAATCCACGTTGTAATGTTATTATTTGAGTAAAACTTTTGAATCTCCCTTCTTCCTCACTCTCTGCTCACCCCCTCCCTCTCCCCCCTGCAGCTTCAGACTCCGCATGATTTGTTTTTTAAATTTTCCCCTGACTGATAAGGAGGAAAGGAACCATTTGTGGCAAAACCCCCTTTTAAAAACCCTTAACCGCCCCCTTAAAAAGGGGAAAAAACCCCCAACGTTTTCCCGTGGGGGGGTTTAAAACCCCCCCCCAAAATTTAAGGGCCCTGGGGGTTTGAATTTAAAGAGGTTCCGAAAAACCGGGGGCCCTTTTCCCACTGACTCCCCAGGCCCCCCGGCCCCGTTTTTTTTCCAAAAGGGGGGCCGGTTCCCCCCAAAATTAAAACGCCAAAAAAAATTTTCCAAAACTAAGGGAACCCAAAGTAAATCGCCCTAACTTTTCCCCTCCTGGGGGGCTCAAAACAGCGCAAACCCGGGCCGGGGAACCTTTTTTTTTTGTTTTTCTACCAGAAAAGAAGGAAAAGTTTTTTCCTTTTTTTTTTGAAGTATTTTTTCCCTGGCGGGCCCTGTGGGATGCCGGGGCATCGTGAAAAAATGGGCAAATTAAAAAAATGCCAGTCCCCTTTGGCCCCAAAATTTTTTCACGGAAAAAACCTATTTTGAAATAGGGAGTCTAAAAAAAACCTTCCTTCATTCAAATCCACCCCTTTATTGGGGGGTAAAATAAAATATGAAAGGGGGAAAAAATTTTAAAAAAGGGAAAAAAAGGCCCCAACGACAGAAAAATAAAAATTTTAATAGAACCCCCTTTTTTTTAAATTTAATTTGGAAAAAAAAGGGGGGGGGGAAGGAAAACATTTGGGTCTAACTAAGCCTCTTACCCAGCCTAGTCTGCACTAAAGAGGTCAAAAAACCCTGAAGCAGTTATCTGCAGATGAGTAAAGCGCTTGGCTTTAAACCCCCACTCACATTTCAAGGTTCCTTGTGGGGTCAGATATGATTGTAAAGAATGCTGCTTCCAGTAACTGGTGCTGGAGTCCTAGCTCTCTTCCCTTGAGCTGATTTCTCTTCCTCTGAGAGCCACTTCAGTTCCTGTTAGTTTTCTTAAATTCTGCTTAACTTGTTTGCTGAACACAACCCCGGGCTGTTGGTTATGCGCGGCATGCTCCGCTCTCAGAATGCACTAAATCAAATGCCTAGAAAGTAATTTACAAACAATTACATCACAGGAACACCAATTCCTTGATAAATAGCAGCCCTGAATCAATGCGTGCCTCTCACAGATGAAGTGGCATACATTATGCTGTAGCGCTAAACGGCTGACACTGAAAAGGTAACCTTTTTTTTCAGATATTTCTATCCAAGAAACGCATAGGAAATGTTTCTCATTTTTAGCATTATTGAAGTTTTTATTCTCGAATACAATGGACAGAAATGAGCAAACGAATCTGCTGGGTAGTGACAAACGATGAGGAATTCATCAGTGCAAACAATGATTGTTGCATAGTTCAAAAAATATGTTCAGGCATGTCAATATAAAGTGCCCATTGTGTTATAGGAGTTTTATTATATACACGGAAATGAGACAATCTATTCTCGTGTATTATCATAGTGGCCTACCGATCGTACAGACAGGGAACAGGACGGCTTCCCTGCTTACTGTGACATTATAATAGCAGCGACCTGAAGCTGCTATTAGGGGGAGCTCAATGCATACACATATATGCAGCTCCCCCTAGAGGCGGCTGCATACAGACAGTATTATGGGACTTTCCAGGTCAAAAATAGAGCTCGCCTCTGAAGCTGTATCAGAAAATTATCAAAGAATTTTGGACATAAGAGACTGGTGAATATAAATGTTAATAAAGGTGTAATACCTTAGATAGAGTTTTGCTATAAAGACCTATAATTTCTCTATATGACACCATAGAAACATATTAGCACTGGGACAAGGTATTCTGTTGCCCTAGGCAAATAAAACGCATAGTGCCCCTGAAATGGAAAATTCAGCCCACTCCTTGCCTAAGATGAAGTGGCGCCCTAGGTGGTTGCCTACCTTCGTCTACCTGTCGTTCTGGCCCTGATTACATTATCTTATGGTACTTGCAGGATTCCCGACTTCCCTGAGTAATGTGAGGGCTTGTCTCCATGGCATGGTTTTTTGGTCGGTTTTTCAGACGTTTTGCAGTTTTAGAAACCGTCTTAAAGCCAGCATGCAACGCTCCCCCATACAATCTCCACTGCACAGATTTTCCGCTGGATGGTTTTTGAGACCGCCAGCTTTCAGGCAGAACATGAACATGTGGGTGTGAAGGGGATCAGCTTCAGTCCACAAACCGCGGACAAAAGCGGCCCCTCTGTGTGCCAAAAAAAGACTAAATATCAGTCTTTGCCATGGGAACACATCCTAACAAATCTGCCCTGAATTGATCTATTCTTTTCCAACGCTGAAACATGACTACAGATATACCTACAGGAAGATTTGGCTACATTACTGTGGATTAGCTACTTAAATGTGATTTTCTGTTAATTCAGTAATACAGGACCAGTAGGAAGATAAATATTGTGAACTATGGTGGTGCCATGCTGGACACATTTATATAGGTAAACTCAAGGCCGCCAACAGAAATTTCAGGGCCCCATACAGCTGAAGCCCCTGGGCCCCCCCTGTAAACCCCGCCCCCAGCAACCCGATCGCCCCGCCCCCAGCAAAAAAAAACGGCCTCTAGGATATAAATGCGCCCATTTTACCACATAATACAGTATGCAAAAAAGAACTATATTGTGTAGTACTATACCAAGTGAGTCACATATCTGTCTGTCTCACATATCTGTCAGTCTAGCATATCATAGACACAGGGCTAAGTAGCTCCATCCATATCCCCCTCCACCCACATACAATATCCCCCTCCATGTTTCCCTTGGTCACGCACCTCACCACCTTCTAAAATAATCACCAGCAAGAAAGTAAAAGTGTAACTCCTATCACAGGGTCAGGTGTTCCCTCTTTTACAATCAGGTACACATGTACACTGCCACTATACTAACGCCAATATAACACCACCATATGGAGACCACATAGTGATCTGACACCAGCTCGGGTCACATCACATTACAGTGAATACAGCACTGATCCAGTAAAGAAGTAAAATAACCCCTGAAATCAGGGACTCACCGGAGACGTCCTATCTGATGAGTCGTTCTCTTCTCTTGAGTCGTTCTTTATCCCTTCTCTTCTGCATCCGTTCCACACCGACATGATGACTTGTCCCGCCCACAGCTCATCCCTGCAGAAATTCCCCACAAATATCTTAGAATCCTTAATTTTCCAGCATCTCTTTATCTATTCCCACCTCTGTACAAACTTCCCAGGGGTGGGAGAGCGGGTACAAGCCAACTTAGAGGCCTAGCATCCTAAGGGGTTGGAGGGTGGGGAGAGAACTTACCCCTGGAGATAATGCTACAACTATGGGCTGCTTCCCTCACAATTATATTACCAGGTTGGTAGACAAGACCCTAGGTAGGTTGGCAAATGGGAGGGGACCCAGGTAATTAGACAGGCCCTATTTAGGTAGGTAGACCACAGCTGGATAAGTTGCTAGGCCGGCCCCAGGTAGGTTGGTGGGTACCCAGCCATGGATGGGTAGGTAAATAGCCCCCAGGTAGATAAGCAGGCCCCTTTAGGTAGTATACAGGTAGATAGGGGCCTCCTTTAGCTAGTGTGCAGGAAGTCGGGGCCTCCATTAGCTAGTGTGCAGGTAGAGTCCCCTTTAGTTTGTAGGTAGCTAGGGTCCCCTTTAGCTAGTTTGTTGGTAGTCAGGGCCCCCTTTGGCTTGTAGGCAGTCAGGGCCCCCTTTAGTTTGTAGGTAGCCAGGGCCCCCCTTTAGTTTGGGAGGTAGCCCCTAGGGCCCCCCTATATGTTTGTAGTAGCCAGGGCCCCTTTATGTTTAAGGTAGAGTCAGGGCCCCTCTTTATGTTTTAAGGTAAGCCCGGGCCCCTTTAGTTTTAGGCAGAGTCAGGGCCCCCTTTTGGGTTCGTCAGAGTCATGGCCCCCTTTATGTTTTGTCTGAGTCAGGGCCCCTCTTTAGTTTTAGGCAGAGTCAGGGCCCCTCTTTAGTTTTAGGCAGAGTCAGGGCCCCTCTTTAGTTTTAGGCAGAGTCAGGGCCCTCTTTAGCGTTAGGCAGATTCAGGGCCCCCATTAGGCAGAGTCAGGGCCCCCTTTCTTATATATTATATATATTAAAAATAATATATATAACTACCTTACCTTTCCCCCTCGTGCCGCTCCCGAGCGCTTCCTGCCGCCCTGCATAGGCGGCGCGGTGATGTGACGTCACCGCGCGCCTATGTCAGCCATAGGGGCCGGTGCCTGGCAGGCTGAAGGCCTAACACCTTCAGCCTGCCAGGGAGATCAGCTGAGCGCTGCGCTAGCGGCGCTGTGCTCCACTGACACCGCACAGCCCCGGGAGTGGAGGAAATTAGTCCCCGACTCCCGGGCCTGGTCTCTGAGCGCTCGGGACACAGGGCCCGGGCGTTCAGAGACCTGATGCGGCGGCCGGGCCCCGGGGAGCGACGGCAGCTCGGGGCCCACACTGTGTACCAGCCTGAGCCTGGTTCCGCGGCTGCGCCGCCGGGCGTCGCTCTGCCATGAGGAATAAGGGGGCCTGCTTGCAGCAGGCCCCCTTATTCCACCGGGCCCCGTACAGGAGTACCGGCTGTACCCCCTGTATGGTGGCCCTGGGTATATTTTTACCTAAATATTGTATGGTCACTGTTGTAAGGGTAGCCCAATTTAACAGGTACTTGTGTGCGGTGAGTATATTGCTACAGCTAAATTCATGTTGTTGTCAATACTTTTGCTGCATTCACTATATAATAATGTTAAGTCTAGTGTAAATATATACAATACATTTACTTTCTATGCACTACTATTAATTATACAGTCAACTCCTACAATACTTTGATACTCTTTTATTATATTATACATGTAAGTAATGGGACTTTAATATTGATGCCATAGATCTAGGATAGCTTAGTTTCTAGAACAGACGTTCAGTATGAGATTAATGGAAGTCCAATTCCCAGAACCCATATCAATCAGATGATTGAAGGAACTGCAGCATTTGAGCAGGCACTGTCGAACCACGCATGTCTCTATATAACTCCTGGCGGCTGTGCCTGGCACCTCACGAGTGGAGCTGATCTGCGGGCATTGGGCCTGGTAAATATTAGTGGAATATTTTAAAGGGGTTTTCTCACCACAATGATTGGCTTTTAACATGTAGGGAAAGGTAAATGAAGACTGTTACCAATTATATTGCTGTTCTGATTTTGTTTTGTTTAGGAGATAAAAGACATTTTATCTACTGCTGTGTACACAAGTCTCTCTTGGTTACCACTTTCGTCTCTCTTCTCTCTCATTGCTCCAAGCTGCCGTCCAACCACGGTGAGTCACTCCCTGCTGAGTGATATCTCTACCACGGGAGCTTGTTTATCTAAGTTAATGACTTGCTTTAAAGGGGTTGTCTCGCTACAAGGATTGCTTTTTATGTTAAAGATCTTGCAAAAACAAGTCGCTTTTCAATACGTGTCCATTAACAGTGTCCTACCCATTCCTAGATACCCCCTCTTGTGTGGGCTGCATCAGCTCCTCAGGTCGCTATAGCTACAGACCTGTTAGTTCTATCCTGATAAGCTGCAAGCACTGGTTGCTCTAGCTACAGACCTGGCTTCTACTACAGCCTAGTAGAAGCCAGTAAACATGCCCTGAATTCAAAGTGAAACCAAGAAAACAGGACTGAGGCAAAATGAATCAATATAGTGAGACAACCCCTTTAAACCTTAGAGCTATGTAGCCTTGTGCACTACAGATTTTAAACCTCCAGCAGTCGTGTCACTATAACAGGCATAGCTAGAAATAGCAGAGCTGATATGCTAATCACTGCTGTAGAGCCCCATATAGCCTGACCAGGAAGTGTGAGCCTGAAGTTGTCTGTGGCTCCATACTCCATCAGTATTACATTTCTGGAAAAACCCTTTAAGCCAACCCTAGATGCACACAGGAATGCCTATAAATCCACAAAGATGAGTTATGCAAATACATGTAAGTCTGATATTGATACAATGGGGCTGTGGTGAGTCCATAGATATCTATAGGCAAATATAGTCCAAAGTGGACATTAAGGGCGACATGTATGATCTAGGGGCAAAGAGGCCAGTTCTAAATAGCTTTAAAGCAGTGTAGAACGCGCCAGAATGTATGAACCTGTTCTACTGCGGGTCACAGATTTGGCGCTTTCTAGTTCCATTATGACAGCTCAGGCTCAGGTAAACACCATTTATCTTGGTCTGGCTATTCCAGCAGTAATGCGCCCAGTTTTGCCGTCCTCCAGTCATAAATGTGTAGAATCGTACGTTTGTGATGTGACGCCTCCAGAACGCCCCCACATCTTGGGCACATTACAAAAATGCGCCTAATTTTGGAATACGCCTGCTCATAAATCTAGAGAACAGGGCTGCAACAGTTTTTGGACTGAAAGCACAGCAGAATATTGGTGCAGCCCTGTACATACATGTCGCCCTATTTACATTATTTACCGAATATATATGCTTTGTGCATCAGACACAGAAATGTCTGATGCTGAAACAGTACATGCTCGGAAGAATGACAAACATAGTCCAATTATGACTACATTTTCTCTATAGATCTCTATGGCCATTTACAGACTAAGCAGTGGTGTGTGTTGGAATAAATTTCTCACAGTATCCTGATTAATATTTTAATCAGGGATAGCAAATGTGATGTGAATAGGGCCTCATACATGGATTGGCTGTGTCCACCAAGGGCAGCTCTAATTTGAGAGCAGCTGTCTGTTCTCATAGAGGGGCACACCTATCAGGCAAGCCATGTTTATGACATCCAAAGAGCATATGGAAAGGGATTGTCTTCATATCATAACCCTTTTAAATTAGATACAATGACATATTATATATCACTTTATACCATTTATCATATTGTCCAATACAATGTCATACAGTGGCTTAGTGATTTGCACTGTTTTCTTGTAGTGCTGGCGTACTAGGTTGAAAACCCACCATGGGCACTATCTGTAAGGAGTTTGTATGTTCTCCCAGTGTTCGCATGGGTTTCCTCCACTTTCCCCAACACTCCAAAAGCATATTAATAGATTAATCTGAAATGTAGACTTTGAACTCTATTAGGGACAGGGATAAATTGGAATAATTACATTCTTTGTACAGCGCTGTGAAGTGTTACGGCGCTATATAAATGAATAAAATAAATATTATACCATATATTATATTATACTATGTATTAACCCCTTACTGTCATTTGACATACTCATATGTCATAGTCAGGAAGGGGTTACTGCAAATTGATGTATGGGTACATCAAGAGGATTTACAAGCTCACAAGTGGAGCTCCCATGATTGCAGCATGGAACCAGCTCTGTCCACAGGCGATTAACTGCTTAGCTACTGCAATCAATTGCGATCACAGCAGCTAAGGGAAAGTCAGAGGGAGGGAGCTCCCTCTGTCCCCAGCGGCACTGCCAATGGCTTCCCTGACAGCCTAAAAACCTAACACAGGCTTCTGGGCTGCCTGTGACGTTGCTATGCCCGGCCATGCTCTGTTGGCATGGCTGGGCATAGTGATTGACAGTTGCCATACAGAGCAGTACACAGCGCTACTGCAGTGCACTGCTGTCACGGTCCGTGCCATGTTCCTGTCCTTACGCTGCGGCCTCTGCTGCGAACCGCAGTCGTACCTATGTTCCTATCGCAGATCTGTTTCCTGTTGCAGTGTCACTGTGAGCGCTCCTGTAGCCGCTGCTTACTCACCTGTGATTGCTGTGCGGCTTTCTCTTGCTGGCCATGCTGCTCCTCCATCTTGGCTGCTGCCCTATTCCTTGTAGCTCTATAGAGGGCGGCGGCCACATCTTCTCTTCCTTTATTCCCACAGTGTGCAGCGGGGTTGGGCTTCCTCTGCCAATCCCCTTCTACCTGTGGGTTTATAAGCCTGCTTCTCCTCTCACTCCCTGCCTGATCCTTGTTGTTGTTGTGTCTTGTTGTCTCTTGGTGTAGTCTGTTGTTCCTGTGTATTGTCGTCTTGTTTGTGTCCTTGTGGTATCCTCTATGTTTGGTTAGTCTCCATGTTGTTTTCCATGTGTCTGTCTTTCTGCACCTTTGTCTGTGAGCTTCTTTGCCATGTGAATGTCTTAGTTCCTAGCTTGTTTCTGCTGTCCCTGTTTCCATGTCTGTGAGTTTCCTTGCCTCGTTCTCTGCCCGTGTTCCTGCCCTGGTCATGCCTAGGTTTCCCTGCCGAGTTTAGCTTAAGTCTCTGCTTATGTTCTTGGTGTCTTCAGTCTGTCTATTTATTGTTCCCTTTACCTTTTGCTTATCCTCCTGTTTGGCATCTGTTTTGTCCTGTCTTTGTTTGTACCTGCACATATTTACTTCTTGTCTGCTTTGTCTCTGTTCCTATTCTGTTGGTGCCAAGCCTTGGCACTTCTGGCCCTTCTGGTCAGCTGCCACTGCTGGGAACTGCTCTAGGGTGGCGCCTGGTGGCTGTTGGGGTCAGTCAACCTTACCACCAAAGGCTCTGTGAAGATGCCCATGCCCGATGGCCACTTGGTTACGCCCCCTCGGAGCAAGCCCGGCAGTGGTCCAGTGGGTCCACTACCCGCTTTACCCGCTCACCCGTTACAGTAGGATCAGGCCATGGACTCCGCTGACATTTTGCCCTCTGTTTTTTGGTCCATGTGCAGGTCTTGTTTCTGGCTGTCTCTTTGTGTGTGGGAGTGTTTTTTCTTTTTTGGCAGGTCTTTTGGTGTTTGGGAGCTGCTTGCCACTACCCGCCTTCTGAGTCCCCGTGGCTTACGGTCTCGCCCTGAGCCTTCTGAGTCCCCGTGGCTTACGGTCTCGCCCTGAGCCTTCTGAGTCCCCGTGGCTTACGGTCTCGCCCTGAGCCTTCTGAGTCCCCGTGGCTTACGGTCTCGCCCTGAGCCTTCTGAGTCCCTGTGGCTTATGGTCTCGCCCTGAGCCTTCTGAGGCCCCGTGGCTTACGGTCTCGCCCTGAGCCTTCCCCTCCCATTTTGCCTAGTGCCCCGTTTGTTCCTCCTGTGCACCTCCATTTCCTAGGTATTCCCCGTACTGGCTGTGCAGCCTGTAGTTGGTTTTGGGGTTGCCCCCGGATTGTTTCGGTCCCCAGACCTAGGTGGAATTTCCATTTTGTGGATTTGAGGAGGAGGGGGGGCTTACTGAGGGGGGCACTGTCACGGTCCGTGCCACGTTCCTGTCACGCTGCGGCCTCTGCTGCGAACCGCAGTCGTACCTATGTTCCTATCGCAGATCTGTTTCCTGTTGCAGTGTCACTGTGAGCGCTCCTGTAGCCGCTGCTTACTCACCTGTGATTGCTGTGCGGCTTTCTCTTGCTGGCCATGCTGCTCCTCCATCTTGGCTGCTGCCCTATTCCTTGTAGCTCTATAGAGGGCAGCGGCCACATCTTCTCTTCCTTTATTCCCACAGTGTGCAGCGGGGTTGGGCTTCCTCTGCCAATCCCCTTCTACCTGTGGGTTTATAAGCCTGCTTCTCCTCACACTCCCTGCCTGATCCTTGTTGTTGTTGTGTCATGTTGTCTCTTGGTGTAGTCTGTTCCTGTGTATTGTCTTCTTGTTTGTGTCCTTGTGGTATTCTCTGTTTGGTTAGTCTCCATGTTGCTTTCCATGTGTCTGTCTGCACCTTTGCTGTGAGCTTCTTTGCCATGTTAATGTCTTAGTTCCTAGCTTGTTTCTGCTGTCCCTGTTTCCATGTCTGTGAGTTTCCTTGCCTTGTTCTCTGCCCGTGTTCCTGCCCTGGTCATGCCTTGGTTTCTTGCCCGAGTTTAGCTTAAGTCTCTGCTTATGTTCTTGGTGTCTTCAGTCTGTCTATTTATTGTTCCCTTTACCTTTTGCTTATCCTCCTGTTTGGCATCTGTTTTGTTCTGTCTTTGTTTGTAGCTGCACATATTTACTTCTTGTCTGCTTTGTCTCTGTTCCTATTCTGTTGGTGCCAAGCCTTGGCACTTCTGGCCCTTCTGGTCAGCTGCCACTGCTGGGGACTGCTCTAGGGTGGCGCCTGGTGGCTGTTGGGGTCAGTCAACCTTACCACCAAAGGCTCTGTGAAGATGCCCATGCCCGATGGCCACTTGGTTACGCCCCCTCGGAGCAAGCAGTCCAGTGGGTCCACTACCGGCTTTCCCCGCTCACCTGTTACAACTGCTCTCCATTGTAACATTGATCTTAAAGAGAACCTGTCACATAGATTATGCCCCCTTGCTGAGGAGAGCACAAGCTAATGTCAGACCTGCTGTTTCCAGCGCTGTGTCCCTTATTCTGTAAGATGCTGTAGTTTTCGAGTATTTAATGCTCAAATCTGCAGTTTTCAGCCAGAAGTCATTCCAAGAGTCAGTTTTTTCAAATCCCGACCACCTGATGCTAGCCCGCCCACCTCAACTGATAAACCTATTACTTTGAATAGGTAGAAACATGTGAATAACTGTTAGTGGGCATCAATAGCCTTTGGTGGGTGGGGCTAACACCTGCTCATGAATAAGATTTGAGGGGTAAATGCTCTAAAACTCCAGCATCTTACAGAATAAGGGACACAGCGCTGGGAACAGCAGGTCTGACATTAGCTTGTGCTGTCCTCAGGTTCTCTTTAAGATCACTGTTACAAGTCCCATATCAGGACAAGCCAAAAACAGTGAATAAGTGCAAAAAAGTCAAACAAAAATAAAAAATAAAATAGAAACACATACACCGCCCTTTTTCCCTTTACAATCGGGAATAGTCCCCAAAAAGATACAAAACAAATAAAATACACGTATTTGGTATCTCCATGTGTATAACAAACTACCCTATAAATCTGTCATGTTATTTAACCCGCACAGTGAATGTAAAAACCCACCCAAAAAAACAGTCACAAAATTGCGATTTTCGTTCATCCCACAGCACTTAAAATGGAATATAAAGTGATCAAAAAAGTCATATAAACGCCTAAGTGATACCAGTTCATCCCACAAAAAAGTCCTAACACAGCTCTGTATAAAAATAAAAAAGTTATCGCTATCAGAAGATAGCGATACATAAATATTGTTTTACACAATAAAAACTGTTAGGATCGTGCTGGGCACTTTGACCCTGGCAGCAGCTGTGCTGGGGATAGTCAAGTGCTTTCTCTGCCTTCCAGCAGGGTAAGGCCTCGTTCACACGGCTTATTCTGGGACAGATTGGAGCCATACTACGCGCCGTATGTGCGCTGCAGTACGGCTCCAATCCGTCCCTGTAACTACGGTAATCCACAGTTCTCATAGAGAACTGTGGATTCCGTCGCTCCTCCCCGCTCAGCGAATCCGCCGCGGGGGGAGAAAGTGACATGCACATTATTTACGACGCGTACGCGCTGTAAATAATGCATTGTCTATGGGGCCGGCGGGCTGCTCCCCCACCGTGCCCGCGTCCCGCTCCTTATTCGAGCCTTAACTGCGGGCGAAATCCGTCCCGCAATAACGGCTTGAATAAGCCGTGTGAATACTGCCTAACAGTTAAGCATTTGACTCCAACAAGCACATCTGCTCTGCATGTAACTTACTGGGAGAGCTATTTAGAACTGGCTATTGTTTCCCTCAATACCTGAGTTTCTGCTGTGCATCCTGGGTTTGGAATGTGATTCAAGCATGACTTGTTATAGACAAGCACTAGTTCTCTGTCTGGTCTGAACTCCTGCTTGTCTACAACTTCAAGTCCTGCTGGTACTTGTAGTCCAATTTGCCTGTCTACCATGTCCCTAAGGATTCGCACTCCTATAGAGACATTTTCAAGGACTGTCTGCTTTTTCCTGTATGTTTCATTTGTGCTTCAATAAGGTCTTTTGAAAACATTACAAAAAACACTTTTTTTTAAAGCACTTGAAACATAAAATATATAATTTTTATATATATATATATATATATATATATATATAATATATATATATATATATATATATATATATATTATATATATATATTATTATAAAAATTGCATATCACCATAATCGTATCGACCCACAGGGTAAAACTAACTTGTCATGTATACTGCATGGTGAGCGCTGTTAAAAATAAAAACATTACTTGAATTGCAGTATTTTCCTGACATACAAAAAACGGATTTAACATCTATCAAAAAGCCCCCCTCCTCAAAAAAATTATGCCAATAAAAATGCCAACTCATCCCACAAAAAACAAGTCACTACTCAGCTCCGTACACAGAAAAATAAACAGGTTTGGGCTCCCAAACTGTGGGAATTCAAAAACATGTTTTCCTTTTTGAATAAAAGTGTTTTTATTGTGTATAATCAGTAAAACATAAAATATATACAAATTGGGTATCTTTGTAATCATATCGACCTGCTGAGTAAATCTAGCATGTCATTTATGCCACACGGTGACAGCTGTAAAAAATATAAAATAAAAAACACCACCAGGATTGCTGAATTTTGTTTAAAGCACCTCACCAAAACCTTGATAAAAGGGACACATAAACTGAACTGCATTCCCCACCTCCCCATTTTCATGGCCCAATGCTAAAAAAACATGTGGAACACCTATGCACCCAAAATGCACAATAGAGTCCAACATGAGACCAATGAGGGGTGTTTAATCCAAAATGGGTGACTTCTGGAAGGTTTCTGGTACCTGTTCTGGTACTTTGAGGGCTTTGCAAATGTGACATGGCGACCACCAAAATCAGCCTTCCAAAATCCAAACAGTGCTTCCTCCCTTGTACTCCCTGCCATGCGCCCGAACAGAGAGTTTACACCAACATATAGGGTATTGCCAAACTTGGTAGAAATTGGATAACAAATTTTGAGGTGTTTTCTACAAGATTTCTTGTAAAAATTAAACATTTTCAACTAAAATTGCAGATTGTTAAAAAAATATATATTTTTTTCTTTTTCATAGCCCAACGCTAAATAAATTGTGAAACATCTGTGAGATCAATATACTCACTACACCCCTAGATATATTCCTTGACGGATGTTGATTTCAATATGGGATCTTCTTAGTGGTGTTTCTTAAGTTTTAGCATCTTAGGGTGTCCGCAAACCTGGAATGGTGCCTAAAGAAAATCGTAATGAAAATGAGCCCCCCCGAGTCCAGTAGGTGCTCCTCCTATTCTGGGGCTTGTGGTTGAGCCAAATAGCACACTAGAGCCACATATGGGATATCTCTGAAAAAAGCAGAATTGGGGGAATCAATATTGACTTGCTTTTTCCTAGTCACATCTACCGTGTTTCAGTGAGTAATGGATAAAACTGAAATTCTGCAAAACAAAAGTGAAATTTCACTTCTACTTAGCTTGAATTTCTGATGGGTTAACAAACTTTCTAAATGCTGTTTGGAATACTTTAGAGGGTGTAGTTTCTTAGAAAGAGTCATTTATGGGGTCATATAACATAAAGGCCCCTCAAAGCCACATCAGAACTGGACTGGTCCCTAAAAAAATCTATGTTGCAAATTTTCTTGAAAATGTGAAAAATTACTACTAAATATCTAAGACTCCTTAGGCTAAGTTCACACGGCTTATTCACGCCGTAATTGCGGGACGGATTTCGCCGGCAAATACGGCGTGTGCCGTGCAGTGGGGGCTGGCGGTCCGGCAGCTCGCTAGCCCCATAGACATCCATTATCCACGGCGCGTATCCCGCCGGGATAATGTGCATGTCACTTTCAAATTCGCCGAGCGGGGAGGGGAAACGAAATCCATAGTTCTCTATGAGAACTGTGGATTACCGTAATGACTGGGACGGATTTCAGCCATATTGGAGCGCAATACGGCGCGCAATACGGCGGAAATCTGTCCCAGAATCAGCCGTGTAAACATCCCCTTACAGTCATAAAAAAAATAAAGACAGTTAAATAATGCCAACCTACAGTGGACATATGGTAGGTGATAGTTCTAAACTATTTTATGTAAAATAACTTGTCTTGCATGCGGAAATTTTTGAACTTTGGAAATGGCAAGTTTTTTTTAAATTTTCACAACATTTTGATATTTTTCACAAATAAACAAGGATTGTATGGACCAAAATTTATTACTGTCTTAAAGCACAATGTGCCATGAGTAATCTTCTTTGAATCACATGGGTAGGTAAAAGTATAAAAAAAGCTTGACCCTGAGCAATGCTGAGGCTTGCTCTGCGCCTTGAAGACCCCTTCCCCCTCCCCGCCTCCCTTCCTTTACGCTACCCATGGCCAACATTCCCCAATAAACACACGGACCACCAACTGGAATGTAATGGCCACAGCAGCCGTTTTATTAACAAAAATACAAACATAACATTTCTTTACTTTAAATATATATAAATAACTGTTCTCTTAAATACTTATACTCAACCAAATCCCATCTTATAAAACTCAACCCATTGTAAACAAACATCGAAGTGCAACACCACTGGGGCAGAGGAGCTAAGCGACTTGGCGACCAAATCCCCGAAGGGACAAACCATCCTACCCCCAGCCGCATTCCAGTGACTCGGGGGTCCAAATGCCATACTAGATGGCTCACACAATTCGCTCTTTCAGGGATACCAGCCTGAAAAGAGCCCCACCTTTGCCAGGCCGGGTCCACATGCTCCAAAACCTGAGGAAGTCATATCCCTAATGACTCCCTCCCCCAAAATCCTCTACCACCTCCAAGAACCCCCGCTGCCACCAGCTACGATGACAACCTGCAAAACTCCATTAGGCCTCCTCCAACGACCATGCTACCATCGGGCGGGTACTGCAGCCTCGCGCCGCGCCAATGCTTTCGCAGACAGAAGTGACGGTCCCAGGACCTCGCGCCACTTCCGCCCCGCCTCTGACATGCCTCCACGGCCGCCCCGAGCGACGGGACCAGCCCATCTTGCCGGGTCATGTCGCGCCTCCCCTATGGGCCCGGGGGAGGGGGGGGGGTTCGGTCTGGCATGCTTCTATTCCCACATAAAGTGAGATTTCAAAAATGGGGTACTGTCAGGAAGGTCAGAACTGGCTGCGGCAGAAAAGGGTTAATGTATGTCACTGTTATATAATTGTATATTATGTACAGTAACTTAGAGGTCCACGCCAATCCTTCCAGTTTGCAATGTTCAATGTTCTACTAATGATGGCAATTAAAGTGAATTAAAATAAAGTTGGAAGTGTAAAAAGCATTGAATAGTCTCACAATCTCACAGAACTAAGCAAGACTTCAAAAAAGTGTATGGACAAGATTAGAAGCCGCAGTACATAGACCGCAGCTATCTGCTAAGCTGCTAAAATTACATTCCAAAGCTGATTTTATGTAACGAAAGACAAAGTATAGAAAGAAGAGAGGAGAAGCTTTTGTAGCTTTTGCTCTTATGTAGCCTCTTAGAAAGGAATAATAGATGATTCTTGCAATGGGTTCTGGGTATTTTAGAAGCTTTAGAAGTGCACTTACTCGAGACATCTTTTTTTGCTAAGGGGATTGCTGCTACTTTGGTAGAAATGTCCAAAAATAATTAGGATGAATAGT
This sequence comes from Phyllomedusa bahiana, assembly GCA_025379985.1. NCBI lineage: Eukaryota > Metazoa > Chordata > Amphibia > Anura > Hylidae > Phyllomedusa > Phyllomedusa bahiana. Next base: position 20,896 of record JAODAL010028280.1, read on the forward strand.
TATATGTACTAAGAAGATCAATGGTCATTTCACTCATGCACAAGTGTTAAAATTTGATCTGCTCAGTGTCATTTTGCCGAGATGGTGATCAAAGAGTAAGGATTGCTCATTTTGTGCTCACTCATGTTCCAGTGGGCAATCCATTTTTAAAAAGCATGCCTAAAATTCTAATATTCCAGAAAAATTCTCATGAGTAACAAGGTCACAAAAATGTAAGCACAGAAGGTCAGTAGCTCCACAATAATACTATTTAGAGGGCAAACATAGCAGTACAGACAGACCAATAATGCCAGCCAAAGGATACCTATTACAGTGTGGCTCTCCACAGGACCGCCATATTAGTGCCATAGAATACCTACAGCAATGCTATCCACATAACAGTGCCAGCCACAGGAGCCACATAACAGTGCCAACCACAGGATGATAATAATAGTGCCAGTCATAGAATACCTATTGGAATACTATTCCCAACAACATTATAACAGTGCCCGCCACATAATATTTACCACTTTACTATCTACAGCACCACCATAAAATGATAAGCCTCAAAAAGCACTTAAAGGGGTTTCATACCTCCTGTCTCCAGCTCTTCAGTTCTGTGTGCTCAGAAGGGGACGTGTGTGATTTGTTTGAATTGCATCCTGACCCAGCAGGATGACATCGCCTTGTCTTTCCTCTCTTTTGTCAAGGAAAGGTCTGTTTATATTAGCGCTATAAATAGCTACATTGTAGCTCAGAGGTAAATCTTTTGCCTCCAGGCACAAGGGTCCGCGGTTCAAATCCCTGCAGGAACCAAACCTGTGGATTTTTTTTTCTCTTTATCAATGCACAGACCTGATTGAGCATTCTTTTTTAATTTATTTGCACTGTTTGACTTATTACTAAGGAGCACAGAGGACAGGAGTAGAGTTACAGCACCTGGGGTTTGAACACTCAGTAGCTGCCTGAGAGAAGAGATGATGACTGAGAAGCTCTCAGCCCTGGTCGTATCCCCTGGAGACGAGCGGTAAACAATGGATCACTATAGGAGCAGCTAAAACAAAAACGGTGCAGAATTTGTATTAATGATGAAGGGTGAAAATGTTTTTTATGTCATTTACAAACTTCCCACATGAATTTTACTTTGTGGCAAAACCCTAACCATTCCAGCCACATGACATACTGATAATCTTTGCGGCCATAGTACTCCTATAACAGGACCACCATAACAGTGTCAGACAAAAGGTTATTGATAAGGCTGATAGCCATTGTACTCTCACAACAGCTGCTTATAACAAGGAGCACAACAGAATGCCCATAGCCCAGTCATCACCCTTTCAGACGTGTTCTCTCCTGCACGCCACAAAAGGTGAGTGTCCATCTTGCCACCTTTCCTTCCAGATATGTCTCATTGTCTGCACTCCACAGGAGGTGAGGGTCCATGCTGCCATCTAACCTTCCAGCTATGCCTCATGTTCTACACTCCAGAGGAGGTGAGCATCTCTCTTTCCACCTTTCTTTCCAGATATGTCTCATCCTCTTCACTCCACAGGAAGGGAGTGTCCATTCTACCACCTTAACCTTCAGATATGTCTTATTTTCTGCTCTCCATGGGAGGTAAGTGTCTCTTTTTCCACCTAACCTTCCAGATATCTCTCATCTTCTGCACTCCAAAGGACGTGAGTGTCCATGCTGCCATCTTTCCTTACAGATATGTCTTATTTTGTGCACTACACAGGAGGTGACCATCTCTCTTTCCACCTTACCTTACAGATATATTTCATCTTTTACACTCCACAGGCAGTAAGTGTCTCTATTGCCACCTTTACCTCACATCTATGTTGCAAACATGTGTCTCACAACTAATAGCTGTGGTATTCAGGCCTCATGTGTGATATCATCTCATCATCATGTTCTACAAATAAGAGTTTATCACCTGTGTTGTATGATGCGTCCTATCATCCTGGATCACTTATTGCTTCACATATTACTACAGATTTATAGAGCTCAAGACGGTAATTGCAATAAGTGCTGACATAAAAGAGATACAGTTTTCATTTAACCATATATTTTACTACTACTACAGATAATATCTTGTGATGGAACTGTATAATTTGTTAGCTTAGACCTTTCTGCATTAGCTAACCCCTTCAATTCCATCTCCTCCACTTCTCACATGGGTCAGACCCCATTAGTTTGTTGTGCACAGAACAAGCCTGTAGAAAGCTTGGCCCAAACTAACCTAATGGCTCAATTCCCACCACATGTAGGAATCTGGAAACCCCAATAAAAACGAGTTAGGTGAAGGTCAGAAATATTGATTGGAAACAGTGGCATACAATTTATTAAACATATCCAAAAATAACTCACATTTCTGCTACAAAATGAAATGGGGAAAGAGATGACCTAACAATATGTCCCAAACAGCCCTCATTCACTACTGCCACTTATATTTGAGTGAGATCTACACCCCTCTCATACTACAAGCTGCAGTTCCTTACTGCATTAAGCTTGGATGATAAGATGTAAAGGTGGTGATTCAACAATTTAACTTTTTCTTCAAGGTGGCAGACTTGTAAAAAAGAATTAAACACTCCTAGCTTACCACCCAACTCTCCTATTTGGATATTGCGCTTGTACCCATGGATCTCCACTACCTGGTCTCAACATATGAGAAACAGTTGTAAATGCCCGATCTGTCAATCACCGGATGAGGCAAGACACCAAGCTTGCCGGTGACTTGCCAAGCAGACATTCTGTGTGTAGAAACCAGGTACCCACAAGCAGAGATCAGCAGGGACCAGGGTAGTGAAGAGGAATTTAATTAAAACTTGTTTTATTTTTTATTGACGAGGTCTGATGGGACTTTTTTTCATTTTCAGAAGCCATAAAATTTTTATTTTTCTGTCTACATAACAATATGCACACCCAGAACGATCTTAAAGAAATCAGTGTAGGTGTATTTTGGTTTGACAGCACAGCAATGTAAACACAACAAAATATCAACAGCTCTCCACAAGCGCTAAAAGACAGTCAAAGTGAATATAGGAACTATTTCAAAATGCATTTATACTACTTTTTGGACACATGTTCTTGGTGCACATTTTCGATCAAAATTGCGAGAGCCAATCCACCAGTGACAAGGTGTCCTCAGTTTAGATGGGAACCTACTCTGACACTTCACCTCACTTAGGGTGACATGTATGATCGGGAGTTGCGCCTGTTTTCTGGCGAAAACTGCAGCTCACCGATCCAAATCCCCTGTCGAACGCAGTGATGAGGTGTTAGGCGCAACCTTCGTCACTTTCGGATGCGCCTCACATGAAGGGGCGTGCAATGGGCGCGGTGTGGGCGTGCTGGGGCGGGACGCGGCTCATTCGAATACTCCGAGGCATGTATGATCGCGGCTCGGCAAAGTGCAGCGCATTGCAGCTCCGACAGGCAGACCTAGTTGATTCTGGTCTAAATGAGCCGGAGGAGGCGAAGTGAAGCGAGAACGGAACATGAGAGGAAACATATAGAAGATCGCAAAATAAATCCATCTCGCCTCTCAGCTCCGTGTGGCATGGAGTATGAATAAAAGAAAAAAACGTTTTTATTATGTGTAAAACATTATCAGAAAAAGAGCTCAAACCTTCTAAAAAAAAAACATAAATAAAATCACTTTCCAAAAATCAAGAACGGCGCAATATCAGGAATTAGGATCTTGGAAATTGGCGGGAAATACAGTAATTCAAATTCTGTAAGCGCTTCTCATTGGTCGGCAGAAACCAGCCAATCAGAATACGAGCAACAGTGACCCATTATAGCCTATGGAGAAGTATTGACTAATAAAATGCAAAGGCGGTACAGTTCAAAATACAGTAAAAAAGGCAGAAAAGAGCTGATTGGTTGAGCTAGCGGGGGCTTGGCTATCCCGGCCAATCAGAATAGGAGCGACAGTGAACCATTATAAGCTATGGAGAAGTATTGACCAATCACATGCAAAGGTGGGACAGTTCAAAATACAGTAAAAAAGGCAGAAACGAGCTGATTGGTTGAGCTAGCGGGGGCTCGGCTATCCCGGCCAATCAGAGCGCGAGCTACTTGTCCCATTGTAGTCTATGGACAGATCGGGGCACTGAAATCTTAGCTCCGTGAGTCAGGGAGTATTAGTAAATAAATCGTTTTTATGAAGTGTAAAACATTCTCTGTAATAGAGCTAAAACCTTCTATGAACATACATAAATAAAATCCCTAACAACGCATTTGTCACCGTCACCGGTGCTACATCAGGTATTGGGATATTAGAAATTGCTGGGAAATACAGTAATTCAAATTCTGTAAGCTCTTCTCATTGGCCGGCATAAACCAGCCAATCAGAATAGGAGAGACAGTGAACCATTATAACCTATGGAATAGTGTTGACCATCAAATCCAAAGGCGCCCTTCTATCACGCCCTTCTTGTCCCACTCAAAATAGATGCACTACATATGATTGGTGGATTCATATCTGCTGTCTGGTCTCAACTATTCAGCTCTTTTCTGCCTTTTTTACTGTATTTTGAACTGTCCCGCCTTTGCATTTGATTGGTCAACACTATTCCATAGGTTATAATGGTTCACTGTCGCTCCTATTCTGATTGGCTGGTTTATGCCGACCAATGAGAAGAGCTTACAGAATTTGAATTACTGTATTTCCCAGCAATTTCTAATATCCCAATACCTGATATAGCACCGGTGACGGCGACAACTGCGTTGTGAGGGATTTTATTTATGTATGTTCATAGAAGGTTTTAGCTCTTTTACAGAGAATGTTTTACACTTAATAAAATTATTTATTTACTAATAGTGCATGCCTCATGGCGCTGAGATTTCAGTGCCCCGATCTGTCCATAAACTACAATGGGACAAGTAGCTCGCGCTCTGATTGGCCAGGATAGCCAAGCCCCCGCTAACTCAACCAATCAGCTCTTTTCTGCCTTTTTTACTGTATTTTGAACTGTCCCGCCTTTTCTTTTGATTGGTCAATACTTCTCCATAGGTTATTATTGTTCACTGTCGCTCATATTCTGATTGGCTGGTTTATGCCGACCAACGAGAAGACCTTACAGAACTGGAATTACTGTTTTTCCTGGCAATCTTCTATATCCCAATTCCTGATATTGCGCCGTTCTTGATTTTTGGAAAGTGATTTTATTTATGTATTTTTTAGAAGGTTTGAGCTCTTTTTCAGATAATGTTTTACACGTAATAAAAACTTTTTTTGATTCATACTCCATGCCGCACGGCGCTGAGAGCTGAGATTTATTTCTTGAGCGATCTTATATATTTTCCCTTTAATTTTAAATGATCCACTTTTTCACTACATTTATTCGCTTTTAGACAGCTTTGATTTTTCTCTGTATTCATTCCTTCCTTTGAAAGACAACTCTTGTTGCTCGTCGCTCACAGGTTTAATGAGTTCTCGCTCATTTCCAGCCTGTCTCAATCAGGATACATGTTAGGCACAGTCCCGCACTGCGCCTAAGTTCCGCACTGCGCCTCACGCACTGGCGAGGCGCAGTGGACTTTTCACCGCATGTATGAGCGCTCCTCGGGCGCGGACATACATGAGGCGCAACTTTCGCTTGAAATCTGGCGAACATGTGCGCTCCGACGTGGTGAGATTCATACATGTCGCCCTTAGTGTCTGTTTATACCTTCAAATTTTCAGGGAGAGAAGATCCCAGCTACATTCTGTTCTGATTAAAAACAGACTCTGTGGATGGGCGGAGTGCATGGGAGAGCGACTGCCTCCATTTTGGTTGTGCACTCTGCCCATCTACAGAGACTGTTTTAATCAGAGCAGAAAGTAGCTGGGATCTTCTCTCCCTGAAAATATGTGTCAGGTGTAGAATAATCTTTTTTTTTTCCTACTCCTATTCAATTAATTGTCTCTGTCCAAATTAGGTGAAAACAACAGTTAACAGCTGAGAACTTAAGAAATACACACCACACAGGTCTGTCTGGTGCATAGATCTGTTTATTAACATAAAGTTACAGCTTGATACACCTTTGATACGTGTTAAGAATTACATGATTATTTTATCATAATTAGTGTTGAGCGATTATTATCGACAAAGTTGAAATCGGCACAGTTTTTATGTTGATCGAAATTTTTAGATCATGCGATAATTTAGGTTAAAATCTGTGCATCATCTATTAAGATCGCGCCATTTTCGGCGCTTCCTGTCATTTTGGCGACCAGCAAATCAGCTTACAGAATAGAGCAGGGTGAGATGTGTGTGCGACGTCATGACTGGGATGTGTAAAGGTTGGCGATTGGCTGGAAAAATCAACATGACCTCGTTTTACATAGAACAGTCCTTCCTGTTCATGATCAGTGTCTCTCAGCGTCTCATAGCAGTAGGACGTGCGCTCTGCCTGTGTCCAAACAGCTCAGCGAAATTATTCTATTTCTTCACAGAGAAAGCTCTACTGTTAGCTGTGATCCTTACAACTTAGTTAGATCAGAGATTGGAAGATTTTATGTAGTTAGGTAGAGAATTTTAAAGGAGCATCTACTGCTGTAGTCATGGTGGGAGCGGGGAGGGAGGGGGGGTAAGCCCGCGGGCGAACACAGACAAGCTCTATAAAGAATACTGGATAAAGTTCACCAAGACTTAGTGTAGACATTGCACTGCAATAGTTTTATTATTAACATTTTCTATTGAAATTTTCCGGAAAATTGGGGCACCCTGAATTTATTTAGGATACACATCTTTTCAGTAACTGCGGGTCTCTTTTTATGCAAAACTCCCATTTTTTATTACATTTATACATTTCAATGGTTTTTCTTTTTCAATTTTGCCCATTCCTTGTTGAAATAGCCCCCCTTTTGCATTTAAAATTAGAATCCAGCAATTTTGTAGCCCCACACGGGTTGATAGGTGGCAAAATACCTTTTTTTATCCAAATACATTTCAATACGTTTTTTTTTCACTTTGCGACTACAGCTTTGTTTCATTGAGGCACCTTGCACTTAAATGTGAATATAGAAATTTTTTGTAGTCACCACAGGAAAATTGAAAAGGTCCCCAAAATTTACCTTTTTTACCGAATACTTTTCAATACGTGTTTTTTATTTTGGCGCAGGCCAGCTTTGTTGATGATCATTTTTGCAGTTAAATTTGAATACAGCAATTTTTGTAGACCCACAGGGAATTGATGGTGCCAAAAAAAATACCTTTTTATTATCCGAATACATTACAATACGTTTTTTTTTCACTTTTGCGCACTACAGCTTTTTTCAATTGAGGCACCTTGCCTTAAAGTGAATACACAATTTTGTTTTGATTTGAGGGATTTGAAATAGCTTGATTTGCTCTTTTAAAAGAGACTTTCCAAAACTCTTCCATCCCTTTCCCAAAATTTTATTTTTCTGAACATGGAGCAAATTCCCAGGGGGTAAGGCGAGCAAAGGGGGGGGAGGCAGGAGGTAGAGGTACGAGAAAAGGGTGCCCTCCCATGCGGCACAACACGCATGCCAGGGGATCGTCATTGCAGGACTGTCAGGCCTTCATCGCGGGGTTCGGGCCCGGGAATCTCAGTAACAACAGCTTTGCCAATCTGTCCTTCAGTGGTTAATGCAACCGCATAGCATCTTACCCCCCGTCCTCCCATCACAGCCCAAAAATGATCATCAGCATCATCGCAATCCGTCCAACATGAACACCCCAAAAGTCAATCGTGAAAACCCCACTGTGGAAAATCCATTTTCTGAAGACCTTTTGATGACAAAATGGGGGTTGGGGTCAAAAGGGCATGTTAAAAGATCAAGACCAAAGTATAAATTTTCTCTGCTCTGCGCCCTTTACTGATGCCATCAAGGAGGGAAAAGGGAAGCGGTAAATCGGCAAAAACCCGGGGCGGTGGGAAAACCCCTTTGCATCCCCTTGCTTGAACCCGGGGCCCGGGATGCAGAATGTCAGGATGACGAAGTCCCTGTGTTTATGATGTTTGATACGACTTTGCGGATCCAACGGGTCTTTTAGCAGAATTTGCTTGCGAGTGCTTCATCCTGGACGAGGGGGGAAGAGATGGGGTATGTCATAGGGTTTTTCCGGCCCCCCCAAAAAGGGAGAGGTGGTCGCAGAAGTCCCTATATGATTCCGCCGCCAGGGGTCAGCGAAAACCCCCGCCCCCTCGCTTATCGCCGAAAAAGGGGCCCAGGCCCTTCAAGCCGGGGCCTTTTTACAAGCTCGATTACCCCAGCGATGTCATATCCGCCTTTGCCTAAACCATAATTTAGGGGCAAGAACCTTTTAGTGGAAACCACCACCAACATGTCTATCACATTACGAATGCATGAGTTGAAAGGAGGCAACACTTGGCCAAAAACCCAGACCAACGCCGGGCCTCCCCCAATTACGTCACACCCTCTTCTCCCCCCTCCCCTCCCCCACCACCCAAGCGTTCCTCACTGCCCATTCTCCCAGAGTCATGATCAGGGATCAGCCCCCGCTTCACCCCCTCCACCGTCCGGGCCCGGGGGGTACCCCCCAGCACCACCAAGACCCATCCTACCCCTTCACCTTCCCCCAGTTTATGAGGGCCGGGCGGGCCGTACAGGGGCCACCCCTAGCAGCCAGCATTCTGTTTTCCCCGGGTTTTGGGAGCAAAATAAAAAAACTTTTTAAACCCCAAAACCCACCCCAAAAAGCCAAAAGCCTAAAAGCCCGGGCTTTGCCAGGTTTTTTTGGGCCTTTGGGAAAAAGGGTTTTGCCTTCCGTCTGGGGGACACAGAGGGGTTTTCCCCCAACGTCTTTGGCCTTTTCCCTTTGCCCCCAATACCAGATGCCGACCCAGGCATTTCTTTGCCAAAAACCCTCCCTGCCCTGGCCGGGGCCCGTGTCTCAAAAATTTTCAAGCCCCGTTCCTGCATCTGGGGGCCGGGAAAAGCCCAAATCAAAACCACCAAACACATGGACTATAACACGGCCAAGGCCGCTATATCTCTGTGACAGCTCCCCGGGGTGACTGGGGGATGTCTCTGGGGGGATGGGGGCCCTCCAGGCTCAGCGCACGCTCTAAAAACCGCGGGGAGGGTGCAGGGGTTCTTTCCCCCAACCCCCCTCTGGTGGCATCACGTGCCCAGAAAAACCCGGGCCCGTGTTAAATTAATCGGGCTTGGAAAACGTCCACACACGGGTCGGAGCTGTGGAGGGCTCTCCGAACGAGACCGGGGGGCTGGCTGGGTGACAAGAGCCTTGTGCCAGGCAAGGTGGTGTGCAAAAAAACGGGGGGAAATCTGCGGGCCGCCCTTAAATCAGTGGGCGGGAGAAACACCCCTTGCCCTGCACGGGTCATGAACCTTCGCCCAAAAATTTCTAAAGAGCTACCCGGGCTGGACTCCCTTTTTTGAGGAAGGCTCGAACCCTGATTTCGCATTCCCCGCCGTTCGAACCCTGTTTCGTCCCCCTGGCTGCGTTGCAGGTCACGTCGGCCCTCCCCGCCCAACCGTCCCCTTTGTTGACGTGGAAACACGCAAATTTTCCACCCCCACATGCCCCCAGCGATTTTTGGCAAAAGGCATTTCCATTACGCAGTACGAAGTGGGACACAGGGCCCTGACAAGCATTTTGGTGCGGACCTTGGGGTGTTGACCCATAAAGGGAGTGGAGGCAGGTAAAAAGACTCTGCACCACCTTTGGGCCATTTTGAAGAAGCCACCAAAATGGTCAGTGCGGCCCAAAACCCCTTTTGTCAGCATGCCCCATTGTGGGATCTTAGTTTGGAAAAATTCTTTGGACACCCCTGAAACAACAGGCCCCCGCCAGCGAGGGAGGGGGAGAGGGACACAGATGCGGGACAAAGCCTTTCCTCCTTTGAATCCACAAGCCCGACATTTCTAAATTTTATGGGTTCTTCATTAGGCAGGGGTTTCCGGGTCCATGCTAGTGAAAGGGCGCGTATCAGCTCTCAGGTGCATCACTGGGCAAGTCGGGGCTGTGTTGAAGCGGGCCCCGGAGGCAGGGGAAGGAGGAGGAAGGAGGAAACCCCTAGAAAAACCCAACGTTACCGACGCCCCTCCCTTTGGGAAAAGAGGTTGGGCGCAAATTTTGGGGCCCGGAGGAGGAAATAAAGGAAGTAAAGTTTCTAGGGCCCCCTCGACCCAGAAGTTTGGGGAAAATAAAGGCTCCTTTCCCCCACATGAGTGTTTGGGAAGCCCCATTTCCTCCAACATGACCCTTTCCCATTAAGGCCATCAAAATGAAAAAAACATTTTACGGGGTTGGGCCACCCTCCTGATCCCCGGTACAAAAAAAAAACTCGGGCCTTCCCTTTCCCCACCCACCCAAATAAGAGAAAAAAGCAGGAAATGGAACCTTGCTGATTGATCAACTGGGACATCTGTTGCTTTTGCTTTACTTCTTCAAATGTCACGGTGGAACAACATCAGCGAGTGCCAAGTAGCCGTAGCGGCAGCACAGCAGCAGCACAGGCAAGGTGGCAGAAGCCTAATGGGTGACCTCTGGGAATCTTTTTTTTACCCACCTTCCCCCCCAACCGGCATTAAAACAATGCAGGCAAAAAACCACAAAAAAAACCACACAAAAAAAAAAAAAAGAAAAACCAATTAAAAAAAAAAAATCCCCCCCCTGGTGCCCCCCCCCCGACCCCTTCTGCGGGGCTCCCCCCCCCCCCCCAACCCCCCCGATGGTTTTTTGGATGTGGGCCCGGGAGGCCCCCAATAAAACTTCTAATTTATCCCCAAAATGGCGAATGGCCCCAGCTCGCTCGCCACGCCAAAGAGGGGTTTTCCCCTAGCAGCCCGCTCAAATCTGGCGGGACCCCCAGCAAGCCGGAGGAGCATTTAACACAAACGCATCCCCTTTCCCCAGATAATGTGGATCGTTTTTACTTTCACAAATGAAAAACAGGCATGGGTCTCTGATGATGTTTTTGGCCCCTTTTCCGAGGCACCGGGTTAAATTTGCCCCGGTCCCACTTTTACATTCCTCTTCAAACAGAAATGGGGCCCCCTTGGGAAAAATTTTTTTTTTAAAAAGATAATTTTTTACTGCAATTTTTAAAACTCTTTTTCCCCAAAATTCAATTTTTTCTAGTTTTTTTGTGAGGAACCCGTAAAAACAGCAATGTTTCATGACAACACCATTCCATTTACTCAAATTTTTCTTTGAAGTTTTTTGCTTTTTCAATGGTTTTTAGGTCATGTTTCCCGGAGATACAGCTATAATTATGGTCCTTTTTTGGGGCAAAATGTGGCTTCTAATTGGGATTTCTCCCCCACAATTTTTAATTTGTGGCGGAGAAGGGCATATTTATAATTTTTTTGGGGCATGTTTTCTGTGAGATACAGCAATAATCCTGGCCTTTGGAACAGAAATTGGCAAATTTTTCCCCCCACAATTTTTTTAAAAGGGGCTGAGAAGTCCCTTTTTATAATTTTTTTGGGTCAAAAATGCTTTGAAATGCAAACAATACTACAGGTCCTATTATTTAAAAAAAAAAATTTTTTCTAACAGACATTTGTTCTTCACAATTGTCCGAAGTGGCTCAAGGGTCATGCTTTGAATTTTTGGGGGCATTTTGCTGTGACATGCAGCTAGACTACAGGTCCTATTATAAAAAATAAAATTTGTTTCTAACAGACATTTGTTCTGTACAATTGTCAAAAGTGGCTCATGGGTCATGTTTTTGAATTTTTGGGGGCATTTTGCTGTGACATGCAGCTATACTACAGGTCCTATTATAAAAAAATGTTGTTTCTAACAGACATTTGTTCTTCACAATTGTCAAGAGTGGCTCAAGGGTGATGGTGCTGTCAGAAACAGGAATAGGTAGGACACTGTTAATGGACACATATTGCAAAATGACTTGTTTTTGCAAGATCTTTAACATAGCTATCAATCCCTGTATTGAGACAACCCATTTAATACAATTAAAAAAGAGAAACAAAGACATGGTGGGATTCCATCCTATTTAAAAATGTGTTTTCTAGAATTAAACTACTAAAAAACTTGCATGTACAAAATAGCTGGTAAAAAAATTCCTCTGAATTGTACAAGGGAGGTACAAGAAAACTTGACCAGATGTAGGTTATTCAGAGGACATGGAGTATGGAGCACGGACAGAGAACAAAGTACAGAGACAATTTCCTCCAGCACGTTGAGTAAAATGAGAAAAAGAATGCCAAGAAAAAGGGCACCTGGGTGGAACAGGAGCGTTTTACTCCATTATTTCCAAGTGAAGCTCAATTGGTCCGCACTCATACAGAGGGGCAAGCGCTACCCAGGACAGGGACAGTATATGTCCAGTGAAACTAAAATGGTGGTTGAAAGACTCCTTTTTCCGGCACTTTTTAATCTGGGGTCATGCAGGTTTGGGGCTTTATGCTGTGGCCCAGGACAGGTATAGTCAATATCCAGCGAAACTAAAATGGTGGTTGAAAGACTCCCTTTTCCGGCACTTTTTAATCTGGGGTCATGCAGGTTTGGGGCTCATGCTGTGGCCCAGGACAGGTATAATCAATGTCCAGTGAAACTAAAATGGTGGTTCAAAGACTCCTTTTTCCGGCACTTTTTAAATCTGGGGGTCATGCAGGTTTGGGGCTCATGCTGCGTTCCAGGACAGGGATATTCAGTGTCCAGTTCAAGTAAAATTATGGTTCAAATCATACTGCCTTCTGGCATTTTTTAATTTGTGGGTCATGCAGGTTTTAGGGTTCATGCTGTGGTGCAAGACAGGGATAGTGAATGGTCTGTGATTTTTTTTTCTGTGGCTTTTATAACCTAAGTGTGTTGCCTAAGATGTAGCACGTATCCATTTGACTGTTGTGGATGTTAATTCCAGCTTCTCCAGCCCTGTTTGGGTGTAAGAATGAAGGTGTTGTTGCTCTCCCATAGACTTTAATGGTCATCGGCGATCATCTATCATCGACCATCGAATATCTTGTTGATGATGGTCGACTATCGACCATCAACCGATGTCGATGGCCAACGTAATCGCTCAACACTAATCATAATATGATTGGCTAATTGGCTGTTGCTAAGGCAATTATAATTGAAATCACAGAGCAGGATATATAGAAATATAACGGTTTCCTTCTTTGCATCTGCGCAGTATAACTGGGCACTGGCTGATAGCAAATATTCTTGTATTCTTTCTGCATCATTCAAAAGAGGAACTTCTGAAGGCCTTGTTTTCTTGTTGTAAGCAGTGCTGCTGTTCCAAGCAAAGCAGTCTTGCACTATATCTGGTGAGCTTGATAAAGATGTAATAATAGAACAGATTATAATGTTTTCCATTAAATCATTAACTTGACAGTCCCCCCTAAAACATTAGAATCTATCCCTAAAAATCTCCCCTAAAAACTCAGTTTCGATCTGTACTGTTCCTGGACACTAGGTAAGGATGAGGAGAAGGGTGACTGTCCCTAAGACTTGTAAGCTTACTAATTTAGTCCCTACCTGAGGGTGTTGGTCGGCTGTTCTCGAGCTATTCTCGACCCCAACAGCTGCTGACTCTCTACACACGAAGACCTGTCATGAGAAAGGAGGGATAAGACCTGAAAGAGGTTCCAGGGTCTGGGAAACTAAGAAAGGTCACCCCTGAAGAAAACCTCACACCTCACCCTCACAATCCCCCCTTGTGGGTGCGACTTTATGATTTGTTGGCTAATTCATAGCCCTCCGTGTGAACTATTGTTCTCATTGGGGGGACATTGGTTATGGAATCCTCTTCCTTGCAGGTGAAACCATCCTCCCCCAAGTAGACAAGAACCGGTACCGCTTGATCTACCCCTTTAGACAACAGTTTCCTGGTACAAGGAATGACATACATCACTACCATTATCAAGATTAACAACACTACTCCCAATACCATTCCTGTTTGGGCTAACTACTTCTGCCATCCACTCATCCAGGAAAAATACTGGTCCCATGGATACTTAATTCCCGAGTTCCCTTTCAGCTCTTGAGAGAGATCATTCGATTTTCTAATGGCTAAGGTCACTTTCCCATCTGGTCCTGAATTGTTAGGGATATATGTACAACAAATGTCTCTGATCATCTTACAAACTCCTCCCTTTTCCGCTAAGACCATGTCCAAAGCCATCCTATTTTGGAAAGCCATGATCGAGGTGGGCCCTTATTGATGAGCTACACCTTGTAGGGCATCTCGGATGTCATTAATGAACCTCTGTTGGTTTTAATAGATATAGTTTATCCAATCCACATTTTTGTTGATTGTTATTTGGGGCACGAGAGACTCAATTCCTGCCCTTACCTTATCCCTAGCTTTAAATTCATCAGGCACTCCTCGTGGTTGTCCTATTGCATCCAAATATACATGTGGATCAAAACTGCCTTTTGGCTGTAGGCCACTGGATCTCTTACGTCTGTTGTGGGATGAGGCTATTTCCCTCTCTGCTTCCTCTAGTGGCATTATGTGTAAAGGCATTATAGCTTTTGCTAGGGCACATTCCCCTGACCAGTTTCCTTCAAGCCTAGATTTGATTTTCATGTCACCACAGATCCAAAAGACATCAGCTATAGTAATCAGGAATTGTACCTGATTCATGAGTTGTTGTTTGGGAGCATCACTATATGTACTACAGTATCCTGGCTTGAATTTACCCGTTTCTACCATCTCCTTCACTAGAAAAACAGGTGTAATTCCCAGGATATATAGTGATTCCTGAGCCTGGCATAGGTCATTGTGTTATCAAGGGGTACTTCACCTTCCACATCTCACAGGTAGGTCAGAAGTTGACTTATTGGCAAACAAACTGAGGAAGCAGTGTTGTGAGATTAGGTCTAAGTGTAAAGGGACTGACTCAAGATGTGGGCGGGCACCAGAACATACATAGCAATTAGACGTTTTGTTGGGCATCAGAATACTTCATCCATTCTAGCCAAAGATTTAAATAATTATATTCAGTTTCCATCGCGTAAACATCCTCTAATGTGGGATTGGAAATGGCTACCATTTCTTTATACCTTTGTATATGATCTTTTACCATCTCTGTAATTTTATCAATCTGGGCCTCTTGTTTCCTCCATACTGGGGAGTCTATCATGTCATTAATTTTGAATTGAGTGAGCTAACCTCCATCACCTCCACCATAGGTGCCCAAGATATAAACCCCTGCATCTTTTGGACTAGTATTCTCTATAGTTAAAACTAATTGGGTTCCCCTACCATCAACACAGGGTGGTTTAAACAAAGTCATTCTAGTAAGTAAAGTTTACCATTTTTGGCTTTCCTGTTCAGTGCAGTTTTAGGTCTATATCCCCAATTGTCTCCAGTGTTCCATCCTACTGCCCCCCAGGAACCACAATTAGTACCCCAATAGTCTTTAGTCACACATATATACTGTGTCCCCTCCTGGCACATGTAGTTTGAAGATATGTGTGTACCCCAAATCAGTCCAAATGGGCTATCATCGGTCAATGGTCCACATTGGGAAACATCAAAATCAAATTTAAAGGTTGCTACTTGAGTACTGGAGGAATTATACCAAAAAGTGGTCACCCCTTTCTCTTGGGTGATTGCTACCTCTTGTGCTCCTACACACACCCAAACAATACAGATGTCAAGAAGGATAAAGGAGTGATTCATGATGATTTGTTGGCTGTAGTCACTTTCTTGCAGTGTGAAGTGTGCACCCAAGTGGGGCTTCCTTCAAATTTCACTGAGGTTGGGGACACCAGGAAAACTTGGTATGGTCCTTCAAATCTGGGATCCAGAGAATTTCTGACGTGTTTCTTCACCCACACGAAGTCACCAGGTTGTAGCTCATGGGTGCTTTGATCAGAAACACACGATGTGTATGTCAGCTCACCTATATAGCAGTCTGGCTTGCAGTCCTTCCGCACGTCCCCTGCTCCAGCGCAGAAATCTACATAATGACGTCCAAAGATTTTAGTTCGACAGGCGAGAATAGGAAGCAGCCAAAAATGTATTTAAGATATAAAAATAGAAATTTATTTAAATGCTGATTAGCACTGCTACGACTAAGGGCACGGACGTGCCTGAAACGCGTTAGTGTTTCTTTAAGGATGCCATTTTTTGTCCCTCCTTGTGCTTATGCTCTATAATGATTTTAATCAGCATTTAATAAATTCCTATTTTTATATCTTAAATACATTTTTGGCTGCTTCCTATTCTCGCTGTCCTAAATCTTTGGACGTGCATGTGCTTTGATCAGAGTCTGGATCTGGAATTGAGGAAAACACTGTGGCATGGGTTACTTTCAATTCATTACACAGATTTATAACATACTTTACAATGCTATCATTCCCTGCACTCAACTGCTGTGGATGGAACTTTCCCAATTTGGGCGGGCCGGAGAATAATATCTCATAAGGAGTGAGACCAATGGGCTGTTTAGGGGTGTTTCTGACAGAGTAGAGTTCAAAGGGTAGGATCTCAGGCCAGGGAAGAGATGTTTCTTTGCTAGCTTTCAGAATTTTGTTCTTCAGAGTGGCATTCATTCTTTCCACTTTCCCACTGCTCTGAGGATTGTAGGGAGTGTGCAGGCCGAGGTCAGCTCCTACTAGCTTCCAAACGTCCCTGGTTACTTCTGGAGTGACGAGGGTCCTTGGTCAGATTCAATAACCTCAGGGATCCCGAATCTGCATATCAATTCAGTCAACAGTGTCTTCTGGCGGTCATGTGGTCACTATGTTTGTATTGGTTGTCCTCTTGTTTTTGTGTGCTTTTTATTTTTTTGTTATGATTTATATAAAATGCTAATAAAGAATTTTGTTTTTTTTATTGAGCAAGTACTCCAATTTTTTGTGGTTTAATATGTTGGTGGCTGGGTAGGCTTCAGGCCATCCTGAGAACATATCCACCACCACTAGAACATACTTATAGTTCCCACTCTTGGGTAATTCAATGTGGTCATTTTGGATCCTCTGGAAAGGGTATAGTGCTTTAGCCAAGTGCTTCTTTGGTGTTGGCATCAGTCCTCCCGGGTTACAAGTATTGCATACTTCACAACTTCTAGCATAGTTACTTGCTGTGATGGAGATTCCGGGTGTTATGTATATCTTGTTGATTGAAGAAATCATCTGGTTCGTTCCTCTGTGGGTAGTACAATGAGCCCATTGTACTACAGCTGGATATAATGCCCTTGGTAAACAAAGTTTATTGTCTTTCCTCTTGAATCCATCTTGGTGTATCTCTGCTCCCAATTCCCCCCAACTCTCCCTTTCCTTTGGGTTTATTTCAGTTTCAAATTGTCTCAACAGGTTAACACCTGGATTCAGTACATCTTGTCATTGGTTTTTCTCTTCTTCTTTCTTCTTTTCTTCTTCTTGTTTCTTTTTCTCTGCTCTCGTCAGTACATATACAGCCACTCCTGCTTCCTCTCAAATCTCTGAGAGGAGAGCTGCGACCTTTGCAGCCAGGTCTGCCCTGTAGTTGCCTTTTGCCTCTTCTGTCTCTATTTTTCCATGAGGTTTAATTTTCAAAACAGCCACTTGAGCTGGCAATTGGAGAGCATGCATCAAAGTGCAGTGGATGAGCACTCCATTTTCCAAGAAAGCTTTGATTTGTGACTCCAGAGATTGTTCTTGATCATACTTTAAGGGATATTGAGGTAGCCAAGGAGGGGTTGCTCCTTCTTTCAAGAAGATATGTAGAGGTGAAACTGGAAGGAGGCAGACATCATCAGGACATTTAGACCACACTTCAGGAGGGACCTGTGTTAAAAGTTCAGGAGGGATGGGTTTCTATTGAGAAAGCATGAGGAGAGCAGGAACTGCTTGAAGAAAGCAGGTAACTTCATGTGATATAGGAGTGTCAAAATCCAAATACATTCTAGAAGAATCATATCTGATAGTAGCATTCATTTTCTGCAGAAGGTTGGCTCCAAGGAGATTAGTTGGGCAAGTAGGAGAGACAAGTAGTCTGGTCAAGAGTCCGTGTTGTCCAACTGGTACAGGGTAGGTCAAGCGAGTCTGGGTTGGTCGTCCATCAACTCCAACACATGAAATGTAATCAGGAGAAAGGATGACATCAGGTGGAATATCAGAAGTTTTCAGAACAGATCTGGCTGCACCTGTGTCTATGAGAAAAGGAAGTTGGAGACCGTTAATCGGAAGATTAACAGTCAAAATGGGTCCAGAATGACTGATGGTGGTATTTTCAGCAGTATTAACAAAAACAGTAGACACAGGCTTGCCAGAATCCTATGGGTGAGAAGGGTAGGAGGTGTCCTAAGGATAGGCCTGTTGGTACTGATTATGGTTAGGAATGTTTAATTGAGGTCCAGTGAATGGATTAATATTATTTGACTGGGATCTGCGTTGTGTTTGTTGGTTGAATCTTGATGGTTGAGCTCCATAAACTTGATATTGAGTTTCGATCTGGTTGTACGCTTGAGGGTATGACAGTATTGGCTGGCCGTTAGTAGCAAGGTTCCTGCTGTCATAACGAGCTTTAGTGCGGCAGTCTCTTATGACATGTCTGGATTGTTTGCACTCAAAACAAGTTTTTTTAATTTGGTCTTGTTCGCCAGGAGGTGAGCCTGTAAGTTGATATCCCGGGTAGACTTGCATTGGTTGATTGTAGAGTATTGTCTCAAGAGGCTGAGTTGTAGGGCCCTTTGGGAGCTGTTGAAGTAGGGCTACTTGAGAAACCTTCTTTAATAGTTGAGATGAATCAGTCTGAACCAACAAAGAACTCTGAGCCTTAGCAATAGAGAGAAGTTGACTTCCGGGTAGCTCTGCATACTCTGCTCAAATAGTTTCAAAGTAATCCCGAATGGATTTAAGTAGACCTTTAACAAACGAGGTTGCAAAGAGGATTTTGTGAGCTTTAGTCTTTATGTCAAATCCATGGTCCTGGAATAAGGCAGACATTCTGTTGTAGTACTTCTCTACAGTTTCAGTATTGCCTTGAGTGGAATTGAAGATATTGACTGAGGACTCAGCCAAGCATTCCTTGGCCCAGGAATGAAGACGACGGCAGAACTCTTCCCCAGATGAGTAAGCATGGATGTCCTCAACATTGTCTTCTTGCAGGGCTGATTTGATGATGGGCCAAAAGGAATCACCAACCTTGATGCTGGCAACATGGTATAGGTCTTTCCAATTTGCAGAATATGTCTTCTGTATCTGACTAATGCCACGGTAAAATGCCATAGGTTTGTTCCCAGGATCTGGCATTTGGGTTAGTAGGTTGTTGACTTGTTTTGGTGTAAAAGACACGTAGATTGGTTGATCCTTGGTTTTCAGGGCAGGCTCTGATGTGGACTAAGAAGGAGGTAGCACGGGAAGAGAAAAAGATTCTAGTGGTGGTAATGGCGATAAGTGAATTAATAATTCTGGTTCATGCGCTGGAGGTGGTGTTAATGCAGGTAGAGGTTTCGGCAGGGTCCCAGAGGATATGTTCCTGTGAATGGGTGAGTTTTCCTTGGGAGAAGGTGTGGATTGGTTAAGGGTGAGCCAAGTATTCTTCAGGCATTTGACCATGGCTTCTGTTAGTACCACTATCCGTATTTCACGTACTGTTGGAATTGGTTTGTGTTCAAGTAAGGCGGTGAGAATGGCATGTATACATGCCATAGTTGGGAACCTAAAAATGCCAGAAGAGATGAGGGTAAGTACAATGATTGGAAATTATTCACTTGGGCCACTTCAAGCACATTATGTATAGTTTGTTTCAGCAGGTGGACACAGCTATCGTGGCATAAGTTATTGTATACAGGTCCAACAGCATGAATATTGTAATCGCAGTTAAGTCTGCCTGCTCCAGTGACAACTACTGCAGACACAGGAAGAAGAGCACCACTGGAACGTGTAATAATGTCATCACATGCTTCCTGTATCTCTCTCCCACCTTCCTTCACAATTTCTGCAGGTATGCCTCCATTATGCTGCAGCTGTCCATTTGCAGGATTGACAATTCCCGGGGTATCCTGGTACATAATGTCCCCCATAATTATAGTAAGAGTGGTGTTTGGGTCCCAAATTGATGTAATGAGCATAGGTGTGTTAGATTCTCTTTTCGGAGTAAGATAATCAACTCTAAGGTGATGAGCAATTTGTCTAGTGGTGAAGCGTTGTTGTGGAGTTTCATGATACGATCTTCGGGCAGTGTCCCTGTGTAAGTCAGTCTATCCCCCCCCCTCCCCTCAAGGGCAGTATCTCCGAGTGTTCTTAGGAATCTTTCCTCTCCTGGGGTAGCAATATGTTGACCAAAGTCAATAGGATAAATACCGGGGTCCTGTATTTTGGTTTTCTGAAATGGGTCCAGGTCGGCCGCAGCTATCGACAACTTTTCCTCCTCTTGAGCATTCAAAGTAAGAATAGGGGCTATAGTGGAAGAGGATATATAGAAGGTCCCAGAGGCAGTGAGCAAAGGGTAGAGTGTTTGCGGGGTTGGTTGTGGGGCTGCAGGTGTACTAGCAAGGACATTATCACCCGATGGTTGCGTGATAGTAATGACAACAGCAGCACCGGGTTGAGTGCAGGGAATGTTATCAGGTGCAGCAAGATGGCCGCTGTTCGACCTCGACCTGGAACTTCCGAGTTCTTTAGATTGGTTGGGGGTATGAAGATGTTAAAAGGTAATTCGACAGTAACATGTATAGTAATTATAATATGGGGTGAATAACTACACAAAGGTTTAAAATATAGTCAACTGCATACATGCACAAATACTATTTTTAAAATTGGCTGGCATTGCTATTTTGAGGGTTGATGGATAACTGGTCAAAACCAGTTTGGAATATATTAGCCAATGACATCAGAAGGTGGAGTGTAATAGAGGTGGAACCTAATATATTTAGCTGTATTCCACATATGGTTTTGTAGTAATGCCTGAGCCAACTGAGAGTCACACCCACATGGAGAAGTGTATATAAGGAAGGGGAGTGGGGAAGCGAGTGGTGGAACCCGGGGGCGGAGCCAACAGACCTTGGAGAGATCATGCGGTGAAACCATGTGTTTGCCATGAGGGAAGCCATTGAGGCCTAACTCTGGTATATGGGTGAAAGAAGGGTTCCTATTCTACCTTCTACACAGAAGAAACTCAAGGATTATGTAGATACATATTTGGTATTGTAGTCTATGTTTTGTAACTTGTAACAATGTTATAATCCTTTGAAGATTGTAAAATAAATATATTTTTCTTATATAAAAAAAGGTGTATAAGTATTTCTGAATCTAGATTCGTTAAGATTATAAGTAAGGACCTTGTTCTGCTCACACTCACTCACGGTGATCAGAGATCTGTTACCTTGTCATTAATGAAATATTTTTTTTTTCTCTAACCGTATATTTCTTACAGAAGATGGCCTCCAGAAGTAGGAAGGACAGGGAACATGGGTGCAGCAATATGGCTGCCTGTAACAGGAAGTGAGGAAGCATTACGTGTAACTGTACCAAGATGGGCACCAGAAGAGGAAAGGGCAGGGCTTGGTGATGCGCTTCCAGATGTAGAGGGTGTGAGGGCTACACTAAGATGGTCTCTGGAAGTGATGGGCGGTTCTGGCATTGGAGCTGAGGGGAAAATACAAGGTTGGATTGGGGTTGGACATCCCCTCCCACAATTCAATTCAATGCAATATTCAGCGCTGAATGGGTTCTGCTGACCACAATTGGTACACTCCCAACATTGAGGATCGCCATTATAGGGCGGTGGTGGCCCTTTCATAATACAATACATGTATGCAGTTGTACTTCCCTTTTTATCTTTGAATTCTACTTCAATGTAATTCTCGTTTGCAATTGCAATTGCTGTTCTATACCATGCCTGAGCAGCCAGAAAGAGGCCGTTATCCTGTAAAATACCTTTGCAATTTTTCAATGCTCCCTCCCACATGTGAACTTGCAATCTGCCTGCCTTATGCATATCACATAATTTCATCAATTTTCTCACATCAGACACGTTCATTTTACCTTCCCTCTTAGATACCAGCTCAACTGGGCTAACATATCCTTCACATCGGGCTTTAGAACCAAACATGGTACGTAAGCTTTCCATCACGTTACGGTGGTTCCAGCCCCTATCTTATGGCATGGGTGACTATTTTTTTTTTTTTCCTATTTCGTGCTCTTATCAAAAGGAAGCACACGACCGCACTTGAGACTTGGCCATCTGATCCCTCTTCCCTCACGCTAAAAGCCAACGCCCTGTCACAATTACACTGACGAAAAGAGGAACAGGTACTAAGTGAGGTAAAATGTTAGAGTAAGTCCCCATCTGTATTGAGATCTCCTTATCGTTGGTGGATTATTACACTTAATAATCTTAATATATTTATATGTATGGTTTGATTTCTTTGTCTGGATCGGATGGGTTGTTACTGACAGCTGGTGAGAATTTAATGCCAATTGAACTTCTAGAAATATATTTAGAAAATTGGTGACATATTAAGTACTTATTTCACCTGCTGTATACAGCTTTAATTATTGCTACCTAGACTGCTGATTCAGTTTCTTGCCATTAGCTGTTAGGGTCCTTTTATTTTGTTAAGGGCTCTATGAATGCTAGTTACACCCCTGCATATGAGGGCTTACTTTTTGCAGGACAAATTGTATTTTTAATGGTACCATTTAATGTACTATATAATGTATAAGGGAGCAAAAAACAAATTTTCTGGGGGGTATTTTTCTGGGGGTGTTTTACGGAGTACAACATGCAGAATCAGTGACATGCTATCTCCATTTTGCAAGAAAGTATGATTCTGTTGATTACATATCGCTATGTTTTACTACTTGAAAAATGTATAAGCTTTAGAAAAAATTTTTTATTTTTATCGCCATATTCTGAGACCAATAACTTTTTCACTTTTGCTCTGTTAAAGCTGCGGGATGGTTCATTTTTTGTAGGACGAGGCAAAGTTTTTATTGCTAACAATTTGGATTGTATGCAATGTTTTTGATCATTTTTATGCCAGCCATATATATATTGCAAGAGTAATAAAAGTAAAAAAGCCTTTTATTGAAACAACATATCCTTAAAATATGTAACTTATTGTGCAAACAAGTTTGCTACTTGCGTTTATTCACAGTCCGTAGCAAGCAGTCGGTCCCAATCGTGAATGCATAGATGCATGAACTCCAAAGGCGTGTAACTTCATCAGAACACCAAGTAGTGGAGCATACAGACACCATTGATCATTTTTATTCCATTTATTCTAATGACCAAAAAAAGCCCACAATTGAGCATTTTTTTTCCCTTTTTTGTACAATGTTTGTCATACAGATGTGCTGATACCAATTATGTTTATTTTCTATTTATACAATGACTGGGAAAAGGCTTTTTTTTATTTTTAACATTTTATTTAAATTATGTTTTCCCTATATTTCCTCCCAGGGCACTGAACATGTGGTAACTTTATCATTTGTACTTTATATTGCAGTATTTCACAGATCTCATATAACAACCTGCTTATGAAATTGTGTAATAGGAGTACAATCATGGCAGGCCTGAGGGCTTTCTTTAGGCTCCGAGCAGCCATGACAACTGAACAGCATCCAAAGATTGTGTCATGTGTGGAAACCAGGGGGATATCAGGGGCTGCAACAAACCACGGCTCTATTTTCTATTCATTCATGGTTACTTTGACATTTAAAGGGTAAAATAGCTGGGATTGGAGCTACAGTCACTAACAGCCGGCAGCGGCTGGAAAGGGCTCTGTCAAGCGAGCGTTCTCCATACTGTTAGTACAACTTACTACCAAATTTCCATCCATGTAAACAAAATATTAATAATACAGTCAATCATTTCCTTTTTACACTCACCGCCTTGCAAATTCTGAAAGTGTAATTTCACATTTTCATACCCTATAAGTTGAGATATCATTATCTGATCAGATATCACATAGGAACAGAATACAATTTTTAATAGGCTCCACCATCTTTAGGCACCACTAACCATCAGAATATTCATCTTCCTAATTTTCAGTAACAGTAAACAGTGAATTATAACTCATGTATCGGCCAACCATGGATCTGTTGAAAAGAAATAAACAGCGGTAATTACGATGACTTTGTGATTTAATTTACCCTTAACCATATGTCCCACATATCCGTACATAATAGACCCTGAAGGACACAATCACTTCTTCTTGTAAAAATAGCCACAGGCTATATAGACAATGCAGATACATATAGTATTATAGCTAGGATTCAATATATAACATCTCCTGACAGCATTCTAAAATTAATCTGTGACCCTACTTGTTGTTTTTTTTATTTTTGGAATTCCCAGATGATAACTAGAGACTTCTGCTGTGACCTTCAACAATTGGCTGTAACACAGAAGAATCCAGCAGAAAGGATTACATACAGGATTTTTTGCATAGCCATCACAGAAGAAATTAAGTACTACATAGCTTTCACTGAAATGTATTGACTGTCCTTGAGCTGCATGAACGGGCACGGTTCTCCAAAGTGGGAAATGCTTTTTGTAGCCACCTTCTGCTCTGGCTAACAGTGGACCTGAATGAGAGATTACTCTAATAGGGAAATTTGTAAGTAAGCTATCTAAACCAACTGACTTCTATAATTTTTTAGAATATTCCTCAAATAATATATGAAATCCATTATTCTGATTGCTTTGCAGTAGTAATACATGCCAGAAGAGTTAGTACCATAAAAAACATAAAATTTGGGTTTGGTGTGTCCCAAAACTGAGTTTTTCTTAACTCCCTCCCTACAACAAAGGCTAACTGTAATCCTAGCCCAAAGTAGCGGTTGGGGTTAGGATTTTTTAAGGTACTTCAAGGGTTAACATATCTTTCAGTCCTAAGTTGCTCCAGGCATGATGTCACTTCTGGTGCAGCGTCCGACGTCACATCCGAAATCACACCCAGTTTCCATAATATAAAGGTAACATAAATCGAAATCGAAAATAAATTCAAATTGAATCACTTAAATTTGTGTTAAATTTCACATCGACCCAAGTTTCAAAGTGCAAAGCTGGTTCCAGCCAACAGAACTCATAAATACACACAAATCCCTTCAAAACATGGCATGTTGTATGTGATCATCGCCTCATAGTCACAGATTTTAGAGCACAGAGGTTGTCATGGTTGTGCTTATTTAGCACTACATAGTAGCACTATCTATACACAATGGGCCTCATGTATGAAAGCTGTCTTGGTCTAAGACTTTTTTTGTTGCCCATAGCAACCAAGCAGAGCCCATAGCAACCAATCAGAGCGCACCTTTCATTTCATATAGTGCTCTGGGAAAATGAAAGCTGAGCCTTGATTGGTTGCTATGGGCAACACAAATTCTCAGACCTAGACATGTTTCCATACATGTGGCCCAATATGTTGTTACTATTTCACTTCTGTTTATCATCATAGGCTAATCCTGGGAAACCCTATATAAAACCTGCAGCCATAAATACTATGATGTTGGGACCCCATATATGTTGCATTTATCCTTGATCATGGCATCTATAGGTTTGAATGGATAGGGTTGGAACTTTCTTTGATCTCCATCATTATCTCAGCAGTGATACCCCTAGGAGCCTCAATCTTCTGTAGATTTTGATATGCAAGCAGTCCCCAGGTTACGAACGGAAAAAGGACTGTAGATTCAGTCTTAAGTTGAATTTCTATTTAAGTTCAGACAGGCATATTTAGTGCATGTGTGGTGTGGAATGCTGGAACTTGTAGTTCCACAACTACAAATGCCGGCGTTCCACACCACACATGTAATTCTTTGGGTGCTGATTAGTACATGTGTTTAACATGTGCTGTTGTGGCATGCTGACACTTGTAGTTCCATGTTCCCCACCAGCTAATAGCTATGGTACTACAAGTGCCAGCACCTTAAAAAAATCATTTGGATACAGCACCACCAAAATAAAAACAAAACAATCTAGGTGTGCATGCTTAGAAGTAAAGACCTCAATCCTCCATAGTACAAAAGCAAAAAAGGCAACACCACCAAAAATCAAAAAAAGAATAATTTAATCACCCAAGTCAGTGCATGCTACATTTCAGTTCCTCCATGGAGACATTTTCAAGCACTTGTAAATGGCTCGATGGAGGAATTGACGGTAGCATGTACTGACTTGGGTGATTAAATTATCCTTTTTTTATTTTTGGTGGTGCTGCTTTTTTTGCTTTGCATGTACTAATTGAACACAGTGTCGGACTGGGTGGTCTGGGGCCCACAGGGGAGTTGATCTTGGGGGGCCCACCATACTGTACATGAAAATATTACCGGCCTCTCGGACATAAATGCACCCATTTTACCACATAATACAGTTTGCAAAACAGAACTGTATTGTGTAGTACAATATCAAGTTAGTCACACATTTGTCAGTCTAACATATCATAGACACATGGCTAAGTAGCTCCATCCATATCCCCAACCAGCCCACATACAATATCCCCCTCCATGTTTTCCTTGGCAGCATCTCACCATTTCTAAAAAAAACACCAGCAAGAAAATAAAAGGTAATCCTATCACAGGGTCAGGGGTTTCCCCCCAAAACTTACAATCAGGGAACATGCATGCTGCCACGTACCCGCAAGATATAAAATACAACACGCCCTAAAGCCATAAAGAGGGCAGACACCCCGTCGGTTAACCAAAACACCGCCCTATAGAGACCCATAGAGGTCAGACATCCCTCAGGGATAACCTACAACACCCCCATATAGACCCCATAGAGGTCATGACCCCAGCTCAGGATAACTACAACACAGCCATAGAAGACACATAGTGGTCAGACACCATCCAGGTCATTTACCTACACACTGCCATATAGAGACTACATAGTGATCTACACCCGCACAGATATAACCTACAACACTGCCATATAGAGACCACACAGAGGTCAGACACCAGCTCAGGTCACATCACATTACAGTGAATACAGCACTGATTCAATATAGAAGTAAAATAACCCCTGACATCAGGGACTCACCGGAGACATAATATCTGATTGAGTCTTTCTCTTCTCTCATGAGTCGGTCTTATTCCCTTTTCTTCTCCATCCCTTTTCCCCACCGCCATGATGCTTTTCCTGGCCACAAAACCCTGCAGAATTTTCACCCCCAAATATCTTTGAATCCTCAATTTCCAGCATCTCTTACCTGCCCAGGGGGTGGGTAAGTAGCCTCCATTTAGATAACAGGCCCCATTAGGCAATTGATAGGCACAGTTGGGTTGGTGGGGCCCCCTTAGGTAGGCTGTAGGTAGATGTGGTGAGTCCAGTTAGTTGGCTGAGGTGTGGTTTCCCCCATTTGGTAACTGTAGGTAGTTTGGTCCCCTTTATAAAGGCGGGAAGCAGTTAGGGATCCCCTTTAGGTTAAAAAAGGCAGTTAGGGCTTCCCCTTGAAGTAGTATAAGGCAGTATGGCCCCCTTTTAGGTAGTATAAAGCGTTAAAGGCCTCCGTTAGGTTTGTATACAGGGAGTTAAGCCCCTTTAGGTAGTTACAAGCAGCAGGGGTTCCTTTTGTAGTGTGCAGGGGTTTTAGGGCCCCCCTTAAAACTTGGTGCGGAAGTCAGGGCCCCTTTAGCTATGTACATGTATCAGGCCCCTTTAGTTTGTAGGGAGTCGGGCCCCCTTTAGTATTTAGGTGCAGGGCCCTTTTTAGACAGTCAGGGCCCCCTTTAGGTATCGGGCCCCCCCTTAGGTAGCCGGGGGCCCTCATTAGGTAGTTAGGGCCCCCCTTTAGTAGTCGGGGCCCCCTTTTGGGTAGTCGGGGCCCCCCCTTTTAGGAACCAGGGCCCCAATAGGTAGCAGGGGCCTATTAGGTAGCCCAGGGCCCCTTTAGGTAGCCAGGGCCCCCTTTGGGTAGTCAGGGCCCCCTTTGGTATTTCGGGGCCCCCCTTTAGTAGTCGGGGGGCCCCCTTTGGGTAGCCGGGGGCCCCATTAGGTAGTCGGGGCCCCCTTTTAGGTATCAAGCCCCCCCCTTGGTAGTCGGGCTCCCCTTTATAGTCAGGGCCCCCTTTAGGTATCAGGGGCCCCTTAGGTACCGGGGCCCCCCTTTTGAGCCGGGCCCCCTTAGGTGGGGGCCCCTTTGGGCGGGCCCCCCTTTAGGTACCCCGGCCCCCCTTTAGGAGCCGGGAAACCCCCCATTAGGTAGTCAGGGCCCCCCTGGGTATCAGGCCCCCCTTTGGTAGTTAAAAAAAACAGCAGCCACTTCCCTGGCTCCCCCCCCCGCCCTCCCCCCGGCTACTGTGCCCTGCATACCCGGCGGTGTTTAAAGTCTCCGCGTGCCTCGTCCTAAAAAAGGGCTGGCACCGGCAGGTTAAAGGGGGGCCTAGGCCTTAGGCCGCCAGGGCGATCGGGAGCGGCGCTTGCTCCAGACCCACGAACCCCCGGGGATTTGGGGGACTTTATCCCCGACCCCGGGCCCCTGTCTTGACGCTCGGGATGCGGGGCCCGGGCGTTCAGGGCCCGGATGGGGCGGAGGGCCCCCACACGGCAACCCTCCGGGGCCCCCAGCATTTTTGGGGCCAACTGGGGGATTCAGTCCCGGCGTCCCACCCACCTGTTTGTACAGGTGTTATTAAAATTTGTTTAACATTGCTTTCCCTTTTTATACACTTGATTTCCATACCTGGCACGTTGCCTACAGGCTGCTACAGTTAAATTTTTGTCCACTAGGTTCCCAATCCTTCCCCCTTCACTTTTACCCAGTGTTTTTCCTTTAACATGTAATATGGGAAAATTTCCTCCCCCGGCATAACCTTCATTTATCTGTTTAAACTCTCTGCCATTTCCCTGCCCAGGGCCCCCAAATTATCCAGATCCCTTTTTTAACAATTTTCCTTATTGGTTGATTACTTTACGGTTATACGTGCAAAGATCGATATTTTATGTGTAATCCCTGTTAAAATCATTTAATTTAAAATGTTAAAAAAGGATAGGGCCCAATACGACCCCTTTTGGTACCCCACTAGTAAAAAAGGGATCCCGTCTAGTATGACCTTAATTATACCCTTTTTTTTCTATCAGTGACCCCGTTCCTACCCATTTGCACACTTTTTTTCCCCGTCCAAATTTTCTTTTATTTTCCAACCTTTTAGTGGCACCCTACAAAGCTTTTGAAAAACTAGGGGGGGTAGAATCCAGGGGTCACCCCATCCATTTTAGCATGACCCTTTTCATAGAACTGATGAGATTTTCTGACAGGACCCATCCTTTATGAACCCCTGCTGGAAGGGTTATACATTTATTTTTAGTGAGTATCCAGGATAGCATCTCTAGAAAACCTTCAAACATTTTACCCAAACAAGGGTTAAAATTACCGCCTATGTTTTCCGGATCCTTTTTTACCCCTTTTTTAATATTGGCCCACATTTCTATGCGCCAACCTTTTGGGGCTTACCCTTTATTAGACAGTCCTAAAAAAAAGAATAGGGGGCCCATCTATACATACAACTCCCCTTAGGACAGTGGGTGATCCATCTGGCCTGGGGGTTTGTCTATTTTAATCTTCCAAGGGGACTGACTCTTCCTGGGGTTTGCAAGAAACTTTAAAATTGGATTTACCCCATCCCCCGTTCAACAGGAAGCCATCTCCCCGGGAAATAAGTGAGAAAAAATTTTTAATTTGGTTTGCTTTTTTCTATCGTCCTCTACTGTCCTCCCAGTATTTTTCAAAGGCAAACATTTTTGTTTTAATCTTTTTATATTTATATAGTAAAATACATTATGCATGCAGGGAGTGAAAAGGAAGACGGGGACAGCACAATGGACCGGGTGCCCGGGCCACAGGAGTGGGTAGGGGAGTGGGGCCAGACTGAGACGGTGAAACCTGAGGCAGGTGGGTTGCAAAACTGGTAAGGCCCCCCCCCTGCTGTTCATAGACTTGCGGTGTTTCAATATTATGGGACGTGTTTAATCAGGGGACATCGAAACGACGTAAGAAGAGTTAAAGTTTCTCTATTAGCCAAATGCACATCAGAATGTTATGAGTGCAGGTTCTAAGCATTTTATCAGTAGAAAATGAGGAACTATCTGTGGAATTAAATTACACATATCACAGTGCTTTAAATGAATACATTGATGAAAGAATCATTTTGCACTCTTCCAGCTCCTGCTCCATCAGTTCTTCAGAACATTTCAGGCTTTTGAAAGCAAAAATATGAAACGGATAAATGCGCAATGCACAGCAAAATGTAACATAAAAAGTTCTGAGTAGAGGATTTAGCAAAACTTTTCCCCAGCCAACTGATTACCCAGATAGGAGATAAAATAAAGATGCAATAAAGTTCTGTAGAGAAAATTTGTTTAGAATGTATAATAAAAAAGTGAAACTATTCCTTCAAGTCTCCACGTACAATCTTGCTTCTACAGCTGAACTGTTTGAAAAGTCAGGAATTTATTAAATACTCATTCTCCATATTTAAAGACTATGGGCACCTTTGACATGAAGAAAATGATTTTTACATACGTTAGTGGTTGCTTTGAATAAAAGATGTGACACTGACTTTCAGTCTATAATCGTCATTTCTTTTTTTTTATATTTTTAATGTTTATTGAATTTTAGCAATATACAGCGTAAGACAAACAAAAGCATACACAAAGAGAAAAGATGAAATAGTTCAAGGAGTAAAGAATATGAATATAGCAGAGCAGATGGTTCATAGGCCACATGATAATGGAACAAATCACAAAGAAAATGCAATCAGATAAGGTAGTATTGTTCAATGGTGCTCAATATGCAAACAGCAATCAAGCTAGTAGCAAGAGAACAATACAAAAATTATGGAAAAGTTTAACAGCAACCAGTAGGCAATAATATGGTCATATAATACTGCATCATGTACCTCCAGAGAGCAAAGGAACAGGTAAAGTGTGTTAAAGAAGAAACAGCAAAGAAAAAAAAGGGATCTAAAGAAAGATCAAACAATGTTGAGTGATAAGAGGCCACAGGTTTAAACACGAATATCATATTTGGCTGTTATGTGCTGAGATGCATGGAGGAGCAAAAGTAAAGAAGGGAACCTCCATAAATTACTAGATGTATCAAGTGAGAAACCTTGGAAATTTTAATTTCTTCATCCATTCTCAGACCCCCTGATATTCAGTTTGCAGTCTGCTCCTAGTTTAAATTTTCTCATGTTCTCCCATGTAGTAAATGCTGAATAAGAGCTTTGCATGTTCAAAAGTGGGTGCTCTGCTTTCCCTTTACACTTGTACATAACCTAAGCGATTCTCCCCTACACATTGCTGGTGTGTGCTTTCCTCCTTCTCCAATGTTTAGTGTGTGGTAGAAATTTATTAAGATGGATACAAATTAAACATAAGCCATGCACTTAAGCTATTTAGTATTTCTTTTAAAAAATACAAAGAAAACACATTGTTCTGAGGGATGATGGAATAATGTCTAGATTCAGATCTGTAAAGTAAAGTGTTTCTCTGACACAGAATAATTAATGTTGTGTTTTCCACAGCTGGGAGTTGAATAGAATAACCCAAGACTTAGGTTAGGTTCACATGGCAATAATTGCGAGACGTATTTTGCCCGCAATTACGGCGTGTGCTCGGGAGCGGGGGCAGGGGGGGTGGCGGCGACCCGCCGGCCCCATAGATATTCATTATTCACGGCGTGTATACGCCATGAATAATTGACACGTCACTTTTCTCCCCGCTCACCGTATTGTGCGATCAGGGAGAGGAGACGTAATCCATAGTTCTCTATGAGAACTGTGGATTACCATAATGACTGGGATGTATCTCGCCCCGTATTTAGCGCAGTACAGTGCGAAATACGGGGCGAGATACGTCCCAATAATTGCTGTTTGAATATAGCCTTATACTTACTTCTTTAACCCCTTAACCCACCACGGTCAAAATAACGTGGCTTTTTGTTTTTTCCTTCCTCGCCTTCCCAGAACCATAATTTTTTTTATTTTTTCACCTATGATATGGGAATCTAAAATATTCCCCATCTTTGTCTGCGAGGTGTCCAAATGATAAATTAACTCAAAAGTGTATGTGCACATACATCGTCGAAAGAACAAGAGACATTTCCCAAAATGTTGGTGTATTCTTTCTCCATGGCAAGCAGTTTTATTAACTTTTTATTAACAATCTATGCAAAACAGATTTTTCTATTGGTTAATACCTTTTAGTCATCTGTGTTAGTAACACCTCTTATAATTATTCATTTATTATAACAATCACCTCATTAATAATCATTTATAAGCATCTTTACTGGTCAGTACTAAAATCACACCTCTAATTATGCTAAGTATTCTAAAGTATTTGTGAACGCTATTTAGCAGGTATGCCGTAGTGATTCTGATAAGCTAAAGGTCAGTGGTTCTATTTCGCATGCCAGAACAACAAGGGCTATTGACAAGATTACCTCTGTACTAGACATATTAGCCTACATCGTCCTTGGTAACTCATAACATAGCCATTGTTTACACTTTGGTTGGAGTCTGTGTCTGAAATTCTACCGAATAAGAACAAGGACACAAGCTTCATGGAAATATACTGTTCATTAGAAATTGCAAGACTTTTAACCCTGTATTATAGAGCTTTAGAATTTATTGATTTCCATATCAACCTACATAGCCATTTGAGAGCTTTTATTTTGTGGGACAAGATGTACTTTATAAAGGTGTTATTTGCAGTACTATTGCATATACTGGGAAACCGCAAAAAAATTCTAAGTGGGGCAAAATTTAAAAAAAAAGTACTTGTGCCACGTTTGTGGGAGTTTAGTTTTTTCGGGTTAACTTCGGTTATAAAAAATGTGTGATACGATCCGGGAATACCCAAAAATGTAC
>JAODAL010028281.1:0-53596 GCA_025379985.1 Phyllomedusa bahiana
CAACTCGCTGTTTTTGGGAGAAACAAGAAGGATGAGTACAACCCAAACAACACTTTGGGGATGCTTTTAAGCAAAGAGGACAGGACAACTGCACTATATTCGAAGGAAGGATGGATGGGGCCATGTATCGTGGGATTTTGACCACCATCTCCTTCCTTCAGTAAGAGCATTGAAGATGAAGGTCCTGGAGAGGCCTAGCCAGTATCCAGACCTGAACCCAATTGAAAATCTTTGGAGGGAGCTAAAACTCAATGTAACCCAGAGACAGCCCTGAAACCTGAAAGACCTGGAAAAGATCTGTATGGAGGAGTAGGCCAAAATCCCTGCTGCAGTGTGTGCAAACGTGGTCAAGAACTACAGTAAACGTCTGACCTCTGTAATTGCAAACAAAGGTTTCTGTACCAAATATCAAGTTTTGTTTTTCTATTATATAAATACTTATTTCATGCAATAAAATGGAAATCAGTTACCGTATATACGTGAGTATAAGCCGACCCGAATATAAGCTGAGGCACCTACTTTTGCCACAAAAAAACTGGGAAAACTTATTGACTCCAGTATAAGAATAGGGTGGAAAATGCAACGGCTACTGGTGAATAAAAAAACCTAAAATGGATATCAATAAAATTACAGAGGCAGGTATAGGCAGTTTAATGTCCCCCATAGACAGGTATAGGCAGTTTAATGTCCCCCATAGGCAAGTTATTGGCGGTTTAATGTCCCCCATAGGCAGGTTATATGCATGTATAGGCAGGTATATGTCCCCATTGGCACATTATAGGCAGTTTAATGTCCCCCATAGTCAGGTATATGTCCCCCATAGGCAGGTTATAGGCATGTATAGGCAGGTATATATCCCCATTGGCAGATTATAGGCAGGTATATGGCCCCGTGTAACGGTCTGGTGGTGGATCCACTGGACCACCGCAGGCGATGGTGTAATCCCACACCATGGAGTGGAATCTAAGTGGGACCCGGTATTCACCAGAGCCCGCCGCAAAGCGGGTTGGTCTTGCTGCGGCGGGTGTCCACCAGGTCACTACCACTGGCAGGGCTTGCCTGCTGTGGTAGCCAAGGGTAACGAGGTACAGGATCGGCAGGCAGGCTCGTGGTCGTGGACAGACAGGAGGTCAGGACAGGCGGCTCTGGTTCGGTGACGGTAGACAAGCAGGAGGGTCGGGGCAGGCGGCAAGGTTCGTAGACTGGAGACGTAAGCAAGAGGTCGGTACACGGTATGACAAGACAGGAACACTCTATGAATCTTTCACCACAGGGAATATACACTAAGGATCCGGCGAGGGCCGGCAGGAAGTGGCCGGACTAAATAGGAGCAGTGCCCGGCAATGAACCAATTACCGGCGCACTGCCCCTTTAAAGTCAATCTGCCGGCACGCGCGCCCCGCGGGGCGGAGCTACGCACCGGGAGATGGAGCCAGACAGAGCAGGAGCGCGGCCGGGTAAGTGAATGCCGGAGGGGGCTGAGACACGGACGGACCCCGAACCCGACGTGCGGGACGGGGGCTCCGCTAGGAGCAGGGGCACGGGCGCCCCCTGCGACCAGGGACAGTGGTCGCAGGGGCGTCCGTGGACAGAAACCCCCCGTGGGCCCCCCGTTCTCACTGGACTTAAGAAATCTATGGATGAGGATGAGGCTTAGAAGATCCGCCTCCGGCTCCCACGACCACCCCTCAGGACCGAATCCCCTCCATCCACCAGGAAGTACCGCTTTCCCCCTAGTTCCTCCTCATGCCCAGAATATTTTTGGACTTCGAAGACATTGGGCGCATCAGCCACAGACGGAGCAAAAAACAGCCTTCTGGGAAAAATGATTAAGCACCAGGGGTTTCAATAAGGAGACATGAAATTAATTGGGGATTCTCATCGAAGGAGGGAGCCGGAGTTTGTATGACACCGGGTTGATGCGGCTGATGATCTCAAAGGGTCCCAGGAAGTGGGGTCCCAGTTTGTGAGAAGGCATCTTTAGGCGGGCATAACGAGACGAGAGCCACACCTTGTCACCTGGAGAGAGACTGGGATTCTTCTTCTGTCCGCTTGAGTCTTCATGCGCTGGAAGCGTGGAGCAGCAACTGGCGGGTCTGGGACCAGATGGCTTTCATATCTTGGACCAATGCGTCCGCCGCCGGAACCTCGGAGGAGGTTGCCAGAGGGAGAGGAGGGCGGGGATGCAGGCCATACACGATGTAGAAGGGAGAGGCCCCCACGGACTCAGACTAAAGCGAGTTATAGGAGAACGACGCCGCCCACGGCAGTAAAATTGGACCAATCGTCTTGACTTTGCCAAGACGAAATGGCAAAGGGGTAACATCCCAAGACTTGGTTGACCCTCTCTACCTGGCCGTTTGTCTGTTTGGTGGTAGGGGAAGAGAAGTCGAGCTTCACCTGAAGTTGGTTGCACAGGGTTCCCCAAAAACTGGAACAAATTAAACCCTCCCGGACCGACACTATCTGCTGGAGGAGTCCATGCAGACGAAACACATGGAGGAAAAAACAACTCCGCCAGGCGGGAGGCTGATGGCAGGCTTGGAAAACGGGACAAAAATGCCCCATTTTGGAAAAGCGATCCGTAATTCCCCAAATGATGTTGTTGCCAGCCGACGGAGGGAGGCCCGTTATGAAGTCCATGGAAATGGGGGGACCAAGGTTGGGGTTGGAATGGGGAGTGGCTGTAGTAGGCCTACTGGCTTGTGACGCGGCATCTTTTTTGCGGGCACAGGAGTCACAAGACGAAACGAAGTCTTAACGTCCTTTTCCAGCTCAGGCCACCAATAGAACCAGGATATCAGGTGGAAGGTTCTTCGGGCGCCGGGATGGCCAGCCACCAATGAGCAATGTCCCCATTTTAAGATACGTCTGCGAAGAGCAGGTCGCACATAAGTCCTTCCCAGAGGAACCTTCCAGAGGTCCACTGGCGCTGCCGAGATGAGGCGCTCTGGAGGGTTTAAATTGTGTTCAGGAGAAGTATCCTCACCCACCACGTCGGAGGCACGGGAGAGGCCGTCAGCTCTCACATTCTTCTCCGCTGGCCTGAAGTGGATCTGAAAATCGAACCAGGAGAAGAAGAGCGACCACCTAGCCTGGCGTGGGTTAGGTCGCTGAGCCGTCTGCAGTATTGGAGGTTCTTGTGGGTCCGAGTAGATACGGGATGGTAAAACGGGCGCCTCCAGCAGATAATGCCACTCCTACAGCGCCAATTTTATGGCTAGTAGCTCCCGGGTCCCCAATCGTGTTTTTTCCCTCTCGGCCGATGAGAACGTCTTGGAGAAGAAGCCACACGTTACAGTCTTACCCGTGGGCCCATTTTGCGTAAGAACTGCTCCGGCTCCTAGAGATGAGGGTTTTGTGGAATCCAGACGTGCAAGGATAGAGGCCGTGGAGAAGTCGGACCTGAGCTTAGAGAACGCCATTTCGGCCTCGACGGCCAGCTGCGTGGAATTAGCTTGTTTCTTAGTGAGGGCCACTATCGGAGCCACCAGCGTAGAGAAGTGGGGGATGAACTGGCGATAGTAGTTGCAGAAGCCCAAGAATCGCTGAATAGCCCGCAGCCCGACTGGGCGTGGCCACTGCAACACGGCAGTTTTCCTGGGTCCATCCGTAGGCCTTTGGGCAGAGATGATGTACCCCAGAAAAAGGAGGGTAGTCTGATGGAAGAGGCACTTCCCTAGCTTGGCGAAAAGGTGGTTCTCCCGGAGACGCTCAGTACTTGACGAACATGGCTGCGGGGGTCTCGAGGGGCAGGAGAAAACACCAGGAAAGTCATCAAGGGTAGACCACCACGTAGTGAGGAGGAGGTCCCTGAAGACGTCATTCACTAGCTCCTGAAAGACGGTGGGAGCGTTGCACAGTTCGAAGGGCATCACCAGGTACTCAAAGTGCCCATCCCTGGTGTTGAAGGCCGTCTTCCATTCGTCGCCCTTGCGGGGTCGGACCAAATGTAGGCCCCTCTCAGGTCTAACTGGAGGGAAAATTTGGCGCCCTGCAAGCGATCAAACAGTTCAGTGATCAGCGGTAATGGGGAACGGTTCTTTACAGTGATTTGTTCAAGCCCCCGGTAATCTATGCAGGGCGCAAGGTACCGTCCTTCTTTTTACGAAAAAGAACCCCGCGCAGAGGGAGACGAGGACTTCGGATGAACCCCTTCCGGAGATTCTCCTGGATGTACTCGGACATAGCTTGGGTCTCAGGAACTGACAGTGGGTAGACTCGGCCCTGGGGAGGACTGGCATCCGGCAGTAAGTCGATTGGGCAATCGTATGGGCGATGCGGAGGAAGACTTTCAGCTTGTCTTTCAGAGAACAACATCGGCGTACTCCAGATATTCGGGCGGCAGCCCCGGGGAATGGCTCCTGAAGGGTAGCGGAGAGCAGGGAAGCACCAGGCAGGTGCCAACCAAACAACGCCCCCGACAGTTGGGACCCCAACGAATCACCTCTCCAGTAGCCAGTCCAGGATAGTAGATGGAGCCGCACCATGGGAGTCCGAGGAGGATCGTCGATGAGGAGTGAGGCAGCACGTAGAAGGGGACTTCTTCTTTATGCAGCGCCCCCAGATGGAAGGAAAAGTGGCTTGGTGACGAACTGGATGGTGGGCAAATGACAGCTCCCCCGCTGACGGATGAGATGACAAGCGGTTTCTCCAGGCGTACCACTGGAAGCCGATACTGCTTCACTAGGGCTGGTGTATGAAGTTCCCGGCAGAGCCCGAGTCCAGAAACGCCGGAACTTGGAATGTGATGCCAGTCTCTGATACGACCTGCACAAGCATCAACAGATGACCAAATGAGAGCATACGATCATAGTTATAAAAATTTATATCTTTATTAATGCGTTACAAAAATTAAAAGGACGAAAGACTCATAGTGGATGGTGACACGCATCCACCGCCTCTCTGATCGGTTAAGTACTGCACTAACGCTAATGTCTTCTATATTCCCTGGGTTGTTATTTTGCCTATTTGCTGGACAGATTTCCCTTGCTCTTAATTAGATTTACATTCATATTTACTGTTAGAGGCATTAGATCTAGAGGCAATTAGTTGTTGGGATATGGTAGATCTATGCATCTACACTTATAGCAGTTATATATAACATAGACTTTGCACTTTATGAGGGTTTTGTTGGTATATGTCTCACCGGCTGTTAATTTTGGGTTTTTTTATGTATATGAGTCTTTTCGTCCTTTTAATTTTGTAACACATTAATAAAGATATACATTTTTATAACTATGATCGTATGCTTCATTTTGGTCGTTTGGTTAACAATATCTTTGGAGAGTGATCTAAATCATGAAAGGGGGCCAAGAAAATAATAGGCCTAGCCGAGTTATGAATTGGGGAGTTCTATATATGTGCTTCAAAGCATCAACAGATGTAGAGAGGAGGAATTTGCACCTAGGAATGCCTCTCCCACAGATCCTAGGTGCGGGAGTTTCCCGCAGGCGTGGGACGCGTGGGGCAGTTCCTCCGAAAATGCTCTGGGCTGCCACAGTAGAGGCACAAGTTCCTTTGCCGACGCTGGACCAACTCTTGCTCAGAGAGATGGGCCCGATCAATCTGCATGGGCTCCTCGGTGGGTGTTGACGACTGTGGCGCAGGAGGCCTCGAACACCGGTGCCAGGCGAGGAAACTGGCGAGGTTGGGCTGACTGACGCTCTTGCCGAAGTTCTTCCTCCCGTTCAAGGAAGCGTACGTCAATGCGAGTTGCTAACCAGATCAAGTCGCTTTAGGGAAGGGCGGGAGGTCTCTAGCGGCCAAGACATCCTTAACTCGTCTTGAGAGCCCCTTTCTTGAAAGTAGCACACAGAGCGGCCTCGTTCCATGACAGTTCAGAGGCCAGAGTACGGAATTGTACCACGTAGTCGCCTACAGACGGTCCCCCTGGCGTAAGTTTAGGAGGGCTGTCTCAGGGAGGGGTGCACGGGGTGGTTCCTCGAAGACGTGCGGAACTCACTGAGGAACAAAATGGGAATCCGCCGTCACTGGGTCGTTTCTGTCCACGGTGTGTGTCCATGCCAGGGCCTTCCCGGCGAGGAGGCTAACCATGAAAGCCACCTTTGCACGTTCAGACAGGAACTGATCAGACATTAGCTCCACGTGCATAGAGCATTGGGCGATGAACCCCCTGCAGAGTTTCGGGTCTCCGTCGAACTTAGATGGGAGCGACAGGCGAAGCTTGGACCCTCAGGACCGCAGGAGCCGTAGGGCAGGAAAACAACCGCTGGAGCTGGCGAAGGCTGCTGCTGCTGGAAGGTGAGAGTTGCTGCAACATGGTAGATAAACTGGGTAAGTTGCTGTGCCTGTTGACCAAGTTGCTGTGATTGGCGGGCAACAACGGTCGTCAGATCCGCCAGGCTGGGTAACGGCACCTTGGCGAGATCCATGGCCGGATCCTACTGTAACGGTCTGGTGGTGGATCGACTGGACCACCGCAGGCGATGGTGTAAGCCCACACTAGGGAATGGAATCTAAGTGGGACCCGGTATTCACCAGAGCCCGCCGCAAAGCGGGATGGTCTTGCTGCGGCAGGTGTCCACCAGGTCACTACCACTAGCGGGGCTTGCCTGCGGTGGCGGCCAAGGATAACGAGGTACAGGATCGGCAGGCAGGCTCGTGGTCGTGGACGGATAGGAGGTCAGGACAGGCGGCTCTGGTTCGGTGACGGTAGACAAGCAGGAGGTCGGGGCAGGCGGCAAGGTTCATAGACGGGAGACGTAAGCAAGAGGTCGGTACACGGTATGACAAGACAGGAACACTCTATGAAGCTTTCACCACAGGGAATATACACTAAGAATCCGGCGAGGGCCGGCAGGAAGTGGCCGGACTAAGTAGGAGCAGTGCCCGGCAATGAACCAATTACCGGCGCATTGCCCCTTTAAATTCAAACTGCCGGCACGCGCGCGCCCCTAGGGGCGGAGCTACGCGCCGGGAGACGGAGCCAGACAGTGCAGGAGTGCGGCCGGGTAAGTGAATGCCGGAGGGGGCTGAGACATGGACGGACCCCGAACCCGACGTGCGGGACGGGGCTCCTTTAGGAGCAGGGGCACGGGCGCGCCTGCGACCAGGGACAGTGGTCGCAGGGGCGTCCGTGACACCCCGTAGGCAGGTATAGGCAGGTATATGTCCCTATAGGCAGGTTATAGGCAGGTATATGTCCCCAAAGGCAGGTATATGTCCCATAGGCAGGTAATAAGCAGGTAAATGGCCCCATAGGCAGGTAATAGGCAGGTAAATGGCCCCATAGGCAGGTACTAGGCAGGTAAATGGCCCCATAGGCAGGTACTAGGCAGGTATATGACCCCATAGGCAGGTACTAGGTAGGTATATGGTGGGTATATGGCCCCATATACAGGTATTAGGCAGGTATAGGGCAGTAATAGGGTCCCATAGGCAGGTACTTAGAAGGTATATGGCCCTATAGGCAGGTATATGTCCCCATAGGCAGATACTAGGCAGGTATATGGCCCCATATGCAGGTATTAGGCAGATATATGGCCCTTGATAGGCAGGTATGGGCAGTTTAAAAAAAAATACAAACACTTACTTTGCTCCCTCGCTGCTCTGTGTTCAGGCACAGACAAGGTGATGTCATCAGGCCGTGCACGCAGAGTGACGACACACGCTGCCTGTGCTGTAAACTCCGGACAGCCGCGAGTCTGCGGCCGTCCGGAGTCCACTGTGGAACAGAGAGCGCTCGCTCACTGCTCCGCAGTGGTATCTTTACCTGTATGCGCTCCGGAGGAGTCTGATACAGGTGAAAGGATCACCAACAGAGCCCAGGCCATTGCAGCGCCCGGACGCTGTGGGCTGACTCAGCATTCTTCTATACGCGCTCCCTGAGGAGTCGCATGTAGCAGAAGCGTCCTTGCCGGCGCAAGGGCCGTCGCAGCGCCCAAGCGCCGACAGTGACTCGAGTATAAGCCGAGGAGGGATTTTTCAGCGCATTTTTTGTACTGAAAAACTCGGCTCATACTTGAGTATATACGGTATTTAAAAATCATACAATGTGATTTTCTGGATTTTTTTTAGATTCTGTCTCTCATATTTGACGTGCACCCAGGATTAAAATTACAGACCTCTCCATTCTTTTTAGGTGGGAAAACTTGCAAAATCGTCAGTGTATTGCCCCGGCCGGCCTTGTTAGTAGTACATGGCGGTCCAAGGGCTGGGCAAGATAAAGTTATTAAAAAAAAGTTTGTGACGCCAGGTGGGGTTGTCGGCCAGAGTTCGGCCTGGCACTAATGGAGATCCCTGGGAGATAGATGGTGGTAATTAGTTGCCTGGTGATTAACCCCTCCCCAACTAGGGCTGACTCCCAGGTCAGATGGTGCAGGATGATGTGGCAGAAAAACAAACACATCCAGGCATGTTTATCAACACTTGCAATTTACTGAAACTCTGCAGACATTGCCAGGAGGTGTTACACAGTCCAGGAAATAGGATTTCACATCTGATAACAGGACTCTTGGATTCCGTAATTTCCAAGAGAGAAAAGTGCTGGATCGGTGATCCCTTCCAAAACAGGCAGTGCGAGTCCTATAGGAATCCTGGCTTCTGTCACCGCTGAACTCCTGACTCTGTGAAGCTGCTGAGTTCTTGGGCAATTCACTCTGCTACTTGTGAACACCAAGTAGTTTCTCAGTTTAAACAGAGAGTTCAATCGGCACCAGTGTGGTATCAATATGCGATGTGGAGTTTTGCAGTTCTATGCAACAATACTAGGACATATACGGCCACACTCAATCAAGCTGCCGGCGGTGCTCAACCCTTAACAAGGAGAGAATCCAAAGTAGCAAGTAAAAGAAAAAACAGGCGGCACTCACCGGAACTTTGTAGCGATACTTTAATTCAAGATTGCAGCATAGCAGCAGGCGGGGACAGATGGTATAGCAAACGGCTGTTTGCTATACCATCTTCCCCGCCTGCTGCTATGCTGCAATCTTGAATTAAAGTATCGCTACAAAGTCCCGGTGAGTGCCGCCTGTTTTTTCTTTCACTTGCTAGTTTCTCAGTTTGTCACAGACTCTGGAAGTCACTGTGGCCAAGGGACTGATACCCTGGGTTGTTCAGCTTGCCCTTGTGGTGATCCAGACATGCGGTGCCCCATCAGCGTATAAAATAATTATTTTCCCCACGGTATGTTTGCTACGGATTAGAGAAGAGCAATTTAATCGATAAAAGTTTAAATCGAGCCGATTTTTAAGTTTTACATAATCTTGATTCAATCTGATTTATTTCCTTAAAAATCTGATCAAAAATCATGATCGCGGAGAAAGATTGCACCATTTTCGCAGCTTCCTGTACTTTCGGCGGCCAGCCAATCAGTGCAGAGCATGGTGGGGGAAGGGGCGTTCAAGAACGTCACCAATGGGGGGTGTAGGGATCTCATTGGCTGCTAAAATCACATGACCCTGTTTTATCTATGTCACTGCACTTCTTGCTGAACGCCATAACGACTACAGACTGTGAACAGAACGCATTGCTCTCTCTCTGCACTGCTTTTTTCGAAGCAGGCAGGGACTCCATTTTCCAGTGATTGCAGAAAGGGAAACTTGCTAGATTAGTTAGGTTAGGGGTACAGCAAGATTAGGTAATTCTAGACAGTAGTAGTCAGAGATTTGGAAATAGCTGCATACTGTATTTTTGCATTGCCGAAAACTTCCTTGCTGCAGTTTCTGATGGAGGGGATCTTGTGCAGCAGACACTGTTACGGAAATCTCTCAAAAGAAATCACTAGGATATACAGGTTTATTGCAGAATATGTTATGCTGTGCCCACAATGCCATTGCTGCAGTGTAATATGGACAGCCAGTGTACAGGACACTGTTAGGAAATCTGCCCTAAAAAGAAATAGCTGTGATACACAAGGTTTTTGCAGAACATTTCATTCCGTGCCCCAAATTTGCATGGTGCAGTTTTGGGGGGGAACAGTCAGTGTAAAAGACCCCGTTCTTCCTTAAGACCCAATTTCCTAGATATTCCATAGAAAAAATCCTATTTCTAATCTTTGTTGCTTGTCGCATAGGACAATATAACTTAGCTATTCTGTAGAAAAAAGTCTATTGCTAGTCCTACTTGGCTGTTGTAAATTACAAGGACTGAAGCAAGAACACTGTTGATTGGTTGTCAGAGTTCTTCCACAACACCTCATTTCTTAAATATTCCGTAGAAAAAATTCTATTTCTACTCCTGGTTGTCACTTGTCGCATAAGACCACATGTCTTAGATATTCCATAGAAAAAAATCTATTTCTACTCCTGGTAGTCAGTTGTTGCATAAGACCATGTCTTAGATATTCCGTAGAAAAAATTCTATTTCTACTCCTGGTTGTCAGTTGTCACATAAGACCACATTACTGAGCTATTCCTTAGAAAAAAGTCTATTGCTAATCCTACTTGGCAGTTGTAAATTACAAGGACTGAAGGAAGAACACTGTTGATTGGTTGTCAGAGTTCTTCCACAACACCTCATTTCATAGATATTCCATCGAAAAAATTCTATTTCTACTCCTGATTGTCAGTTGTCACATAAGACCACATGTCTTAGATATTCTGTAGAAAAAATTATATTTCTACTCCTGGTTGTCAGTTGTGGGAAAAGACCACATTTCATATGTAGTACGCGCCGCAATACGCTGTGTGTTTTGGAACCACGCGCTCATCAGCACATAATCCCAAAGCACGGAGGGGGGAGTGGCATCCGGCCGGCCCCATTGACTTGCATTATCAGTGGCCCGTAATCGGCGCTAACAATTGACATGACAATTCTCCCCCGCACGTACAATACGACCGTATTGTATGCGTGGGAAGATGATGCATAATCCATAGCTCTCTATGAGATCTATGAATTACCTTAATTGCGGCACGCATTTTGCGGCATATAAAGCGCAATATGCGGTGAAATGTGCGCAGAAATATGCACCAAAGCAAGTCATGTGAATATACCCTATATGATATATAACAATAGCACATAGCCTATAAACACAAATACATTTCATTTTGTTTGTGGTTTTATGTCTGTATAAGTCTTTTGTGAAATCACAATTGATCAGAAAATATAAATACACACTCATTAGTTTTCTTAAAGGGGTTTTATCGTTACAAAGATCATATCTTATAACCTTCCCTAATCTTGTCACTACTTCCTCCACAGAAATGTCTGCCCCTCACCCTGTCTCTTTCCCCCTCCTTGTAGATTGTAAGCCCTCGCGGGTAGGGTCCTCTCTCCCCCTGTCGTGCCAATTGTCATTATCCCTTATCACTGTACTCGTTTGACTTAGGTAATGTATGTAACCCCCTCAAATGTACAGCGCCCTGGAATCATTTATTATAATAATAATAATAATAATAATAATAATAATAATAATAATAATCTCAGATTATGGGGACAGTAAAAATAAGCACTTTTGTCATTGGGTTGCATTACCTCAGTCACTTGATTTAGCAGATATGAGCTTTTCTGTACATTTGTTTTCTATTTCTGCTGCTGCTAGTTGGGACACAACCCCTTTTCTGTGATTGGATAATCGGGACACGCCCCCAGATGGATTCCACCCTGGACACGCCCCATGCACTGCGATTGGCTGCCTGCACACTCTGTTTTTACTCCCCTCTGAGCTGTTAAAACGGAAAGTAAAACCAGCTATGAGAAAGGGCTGCTGGCTGTATACTCATCTCCCAGTTCTAAGGTGAATGATCTAGGTAATTACTGACTGTTTAACTCATAGATTCCTTCATATAACACAGTCTTATATCCTGTGTTTCCTTCATATAACACAGTCATATAGCCTCCTGCCTGATAACAGAGGAGGAAGGGGTGGGGCAGTGTGCATTCCTCACACATGTTTCATCAGTTCAGGCTGACTGTTTAACTGGTTATAGCACAGCAAGGAGCTTGTTGAGTGAGCCTGAAGCTGAAGGCTCTGGGGACACATAAGAATATTACAGGAGGCTGCATAGCTGTCCTCTCCAGACAACCTTCCCCTTCCCCTGCTTCACACAGAATGATGATGTCACAGCGCTTCAGTGAGGAGAGACCCGCCTGCTGAGAGGAGAGACATGCCTCCTGGCAGGAAAGACAGCCTGCCGAGAGAAGAGACTCGACCCTGGATTTCAAATTCAATCTCATAGAATTAACTGAAGAGCAAGAACAATTCAACCGAAAAACCCATTTAATTACATGATTTTCTCTATTATGACATTACAATGAAATACAGCTTA
The DNA here is from genome assembly GCA_025379985.1 of Phyllomedusa bahiana. Taxonomy (NCBI): domain Eukaryota; kingdom Metazoa; phylum Chordata; class Amphibia; order Anura; family Hylidae; genus Phyllomedusa; species Phyllomedusa bahiana. Next base: position 12,231 of record JAODAL010028281.1, read on the forward strand.
TCAACACAATTAGATATATTGTGACATAAAAGTAGTCTATAAAAACATTTTTTTTTCTTTTTTGTTTTTATTGCATTTCAACATTTAATTGACAAAAAATAAAAAATTTGTGTACATTATAAAAGCAAAATAAAATATTTTGATGGTTCATCCTTTTGTGGAAATACACAAAAGGAAAAAATACAATTCCAAACAGGTATATAAAGTATGGGTGACATGTATGAACTGTTCACTCGTTTTTTAAATAGGCACACTTCAATATCAGACGCCCTAAAGAGCGCCCGCGGCACTTTGTAATGCGCCTGAGCTCAGGGGGACGTGCTGGAGATGTGTCGCACTACAACTGTATGAAGCTACATATTAAAAGTATGTGTATGGCAAATCCAGGTGCATTACTGCTGGAACAGGTAAATCACTTTAAAAGTGGTTACCTGAGCCAGAAGTGTCGCTTTGTAGCTAGAAAGTGCTAAATCTATGACCCGCAGTAGAACAGATTCATAGATTCAGGTTCATTCTATGATTCAAATGCGTGCAAAAAAAATGGCACCTGGGAACCAAAAATCATACATGTCACCCTAAGTGTTCATTGTGTGAGTAGTATCAAAAAACCTTATGTGAAAGTGTGTGTGGGTGGAAGGTGGGGTGGTGATGTGCCTAGGTAAACAGAAAGGTGAGGGCTCATCTACACCGCAGTGATTTATAGTAATTTTTTATGATTGATTTCAGATTTGGAATCAGTTTGAAAACCAGCTGTAAACCATCACCATAGACCTCAATAGAAAATCCGCCCACTAGTCTACACGGCACAGATTTTTTGAGGTCAGACACCGGGTTTGCAAAAAACTTGAAACATACAAATTATTACATCGGATTTCTGAAAATGTACTGTTCAATGTCAATGGGAAAAAAATACCAAAACCCACAAATATAGTGGGTGCATGCTACTTTAAAGATTTCCTCAAAAGCCAAAATATGAAAATCCAAGGAGGAAGCTAAGGCCTTAAAACATAACTTTTAATAGATATAAATATAAGAATAAAAAATACACACTAGTGCAGATACAAAAATAGAAATAGAAAAACACTCCTCTAAAAAGGCACACATATGGGACAGGGACTACAGAAAATCCCTATAGAGCCCAATGAAGGGCAACTATTGCACCCTCATCTATATACAACCCAGGAGAGTCGCCCCGATAAGGGCGGTCCTGGCAGGAGCCTGACCCTGCAAACACTAACCATAAATATTATCCTATGGGTCCTATCCCAACATGTTTCGATCCTCCTACGTAGATCGCATCAGGGGAAAATAAGGAGCGGGGACCAAAAGGTAAGCAAACCAAATGCAACAAGAGTGATAACTGATGCATAAACAGTTTACCTCATATGAACTGCATAATTAATATACTCACGCAACCTCAATGCAAGTATAAAGAGGACATGTGAGTTGAGCAGCACAAGAAAGGGCTCAGGCATCTAGAAAAATAAACAAACGAGCCTCACATAGGAAAAAAAAAAACAAAATCAACTCCAGCAAAGAATGAATCATTGTAAAAGACACTATTACACAGATACACTTACCAATCGCCTAATGAGAGAATCCTGCGATAAGCATGAAGCAGGAGAGATTGTGTCCCAGCAGTGGCCAGGTAATGGAGACGCCGACGAAGCGTGCTATGCTGCACTTAAGAGCGCGCGCGATCGCGCCTGGATTACGTCATAGAGTGCGCATCAGCCGACGCGTGATCCAGGGTAAAGTGCGTCCCTGGTAAGGGCGGCGCATGCGCGGAGAGGGCCGCCAGCTACACATAGCTGTAAGCGGACCTACATGGCTCATTAGAACACTGTGTAGATGTAACACAGTGCAGAGAATAAAGTACGAACGGTATTTACTGCAGGCGAGCCTCATAACGTTTATAGAAGGTCAGAGCACAGACACCAAGAATGTAAGACAGACAAAAGAAGGGGAGACTATGGATAATAGAACCCAGACCATTATGACATATACAGATGCACAAATTATAAATTACACCGCATGATTGATAGCAGGTGATAGACAGCTGAGCAGTTGCGACATTAACAAATTAATGGATTACAGTTAAGCTATAGTTATAGAAAGCAGCTGAAATCCAGATGGTCATTAAGTCCATTGGGGACGACCGTGTTCAGCGTATAAATCCAAAAGGATTCTCTTTTGAGTAGAAATTGATCCAAGTTACCACGTCTTATAGAAGGTTGGATACGGTCGATACCACACCATCGTAGGCTGTTTAGATCACCATCATGTGCCGAAAGGACATGACGCGCCAGGGGGGTGTCCCTGGCATGGCGAATATCGCCCAAGTGTTCGCCAATTCTGCGACGAAACTGTCTTGTAGTCTTACCTATATACTGGAGACAAGTCCTGTCAAAGGCCGCCCTATAGTCTCAGGCAACGATGCTTTATGCCAGAATTGTGGCACTTTTGTTGACCACATTCTGGTCCCTTTTGTGGAGACATTACCGTCGTACATTAAAGACACCACAGATCTCCTCCGACGCATTGAGGGTCGGTTCATTGATGCTGAGGCTTCTCTTGCAAGCATTGACGTGGAATCTCTGTACACGTCCATCCCACATGATCTAGGACTTGATGCTGTGAGAAACTTCCTTTCCACCAGGGGGACACAATTCAGATTACATAATGCCTTTGTAGTCGAATTACTGGAGTTTGTCTTAACCAAGAACTATTTTCTTTTTGACGGGGGGGGGGGGGGGTCTTCCACCAGAAGCAGGGCACTGCCAGGGGCAGTGCCTGCGCTCCGGCTTAGGCCAGATTGTATCTTGGATGGTGGGCGGCCTCCACCGGCATTGGGGACCATCCCCCCCCCCCCTTTTTCTGATAAGATCGGCCTGTGGCTTAGATATATCGATGATATCCTCATTATATGGAATGGCACAAGAGAGGAATTTGTCTCTATGGTACAACATCTTAATGACAACAAATTCAATCTCAGATTCACTTTTGAGTTTGAACATGATAGTATATCGTCCCTAGACATGAGGATATTTAGAAAAGCGACAGGAGATCTGGGCACTACTGTATACCGCCAACCCACTTCTACTAAGTCTCTACTATGTTGGGAAAGCCATCTCCCAACCTCTCTTATAATATGTATACCTCGAGGGCAATTTTTGTGTCTCAGAAGCAATTGCTCTCAATTATGTGACTTTAAGAGAGAGGCAGCCTCTATGAGACAGAGATTCCGGGATAAAGGCTATCCGGATTTCACCCTAAGACAGGCCTACCAGCATGCGATTTCATCGAATCGGTCAGAACTGCTTAATAAAAAGGACTTGAATGTTGGCAGTCAAGATTCTATTATACGCCTAATTGGCACCTTTGATGATGCGGCTACAGTAGTCCGTGATTCATTGAATCGCCATTGGCACATTTTACGCATGGACCCTGATTTGAAAGATCATGTGGGTGAACACCCCTTCGTGACATACAGACGGGGAAAAAATCTTCGGGACCTCCTGGTACAAAGTCACTATGTGTCTCCTAAAAAGGAGACCTGGCTGCAGAGACCAAAAGGGTCTTTTCGTTGCGGCACATGCTCTTTTTGTTCTTTTATGGCTCCATCTGTCACCTTCTCTGATAAAGATAATAAGAGAGGTTTTGATATTAATCATTTCATTGATTGCAAAACAACACATGTCATCTATCAGATCAAGTGTAAATGTGGCCTCCAGTATATAGGTAAGACTACAAGACAGTTTCTTCGCAGAATTGGCTAACACTTGGGCGATATTCGCCATGCCAGGGACACCCCCGTGGCGCGTCATGTCCTTTCAGCACATGATGGTGATCTAAACAGCCTACGATGGTGTGGTATCGACCGTATGCAACCTTCTATAAGACGTGGTAACTTGGATCAATTTCTACTCCAAAGAGAATCCATTTGGATTTATACGCTGAATACGGTCATCCCCATGGACTTAATGACCATCTGGATTTCAGCTGCTTTTTGTAACTATAGCTTAACTGTAATCCATAATTTGTGCCGTCTCTACCATTAATTTGTAAATGTCACAACTGCTCAGCTGTCTATCACCTGCTATCAATCATGCGGTGTAATTTATAATTTGTGCATCTGTATATGTCATAATGGTCTGGGTTCTATTATCCATAGTCTCCCCTTCTTTTGTCTGTCTTACATTCTTGGTGTCTGTGCTCTGACCTTCTATAAACGTTATGAGGCTCGCCTGCAGTAAATACCGTTCGTACTTTATTCTCTGCACTGTGTTACATCTACACAGTGCTCTAATGAGCCATGTAGGTCCGCTAACAGCTATGTGTAGCTGGCGGCCCTCTCCGCGCATGCGCCGCCGTTACCAGGGACGCACTTTACCCTGGATCGCGCGTCGCCTGACGCGCACTCTATGACGTAATCCAGGCGCGATCGCGCGCGCTCTTAAGTGCAGCATAGCACGCTTCGTTGGCGTCTCCATTACCTGGCCACTGCTGGGACACCCTTACAGGGTGCGGGACACAATCTCTCCTGCTTCATGCTTATCGCAGGATTCTCTCATTAGGCGATTGGTAAGTGTATCTGTGTAATAGTGTCTTTTACATGATTCATTCTTTGCTGGAGTTGATTTTGTTTGTTTTTTTCCTATGTGAGGCTCGTCTGTTTATCTTTCTAGATGCTTGAGCCCTTTCTTGTGCTGCTCAACTCACATGTCCTCTTTATACTTGCATTGAGGTTGCGTGAGTATATTAATTATGCAGTTCATATGAGGTAACCTGTTTATGCATCAGTTATCACTCTTGTTGCATTTGGTTTGCTTACCTGTTGGTCCCCGCTCCTTATTTTTCCCTGATGCGATCTATGTAGGAGGATCAAAACATGTTGGGATAGGACCCATAGGATAATATTTAGGGTTAGTGTTTGCAGGGTCAGGCTCCTGCCAGGACCGCCCTTATCGGGGCGACTCTCCTGTTTTGTATATAGGTGAGGGTGCAATAGTTGCCCTTCATTGGGCTCTATAGGGATTTTCTGTAGTCCCTGTCCCATATAATTGCCTTTTTAGAGGAGTGTTTTTCTATTTCTAATTTTGTATCTGCACTAGTGTGTATTTTTTATTCTTATATTTATATCTATTAAAAGTTATGTTTTAAGGCCTTAGCTTCCTCCTTGGATTTTCAATGTCAATGGGCCAGTCAAATCCAAAATCCAACCGGAAAATACGCCGCAAAAATATGCTGTTGGCTGAGTCTGGTTGTTAGGCAAGCAGCTACTCCTGCATACAGTGCTTTTTTCTTATTCTGGATTTACATTTTTTTAATTTTAGAATATTTGCTGCCACTTTAGAAACATGTACCTCCAAGTAGTACAACAATTAGGTTCAATTCTGGCACTACAGTTTCTTTAGTATAATATCTCACCAGGGAGGGGATGTAGAAAATCCTTTTTTTAACTTAAAAAGTGCTAGCACATGTGGATGCAGAATAATTAGGGTAGGATCGATCATCTGGCTGTATGTGGCTAAAACCACGTAGCATAGTTTTATCTACATTATTTTAAGAGGTGTTCCTACTGTCATGAAACCCGCACCCACTCCAGGGTCGACAGCCTGACTAGGGGTGTATTTGTGAGGTTGCGCTCCCCCAAGGGGTACACAAGGTCAGCTGGATATGGTTTCACAGTTAACCCCTGCCTACATGGGCACAGGAAGGCCCATGGAGTGCGTGAGGATTACCCACTCGCCCACAACCCTGAACGGCTGGAGAGATCTGTTTACCCGCACAGAAACACAACTCTGCCAGCCTGGTAGACTGCCAGCAGTTCCTAGTTAGTTATAAGCCTGGTCCATTAAAGACTTATAACCAGGCCAGGAACCAGCTCAGGTAGCGATATATTCGAGACCGAGAAGACAGAAACGTGAATTTTGCTTGATCGAGACAACAGACCAGCTCAGTTTTATATACTTTTAACCTCTTAACGACAGCCCACAGACTTTTGACATAGGCTGGTGCGGGCCGTTTGTCAACAGCGACGACGTCTTTTGCCGTTGCTGCAGACACCGGGGTTTGCGGCGCCCGGGCGCAGCAGTGCTGGGATCGGGGCTGTACTACACAGCCCTGATTCCAGAACATCACCTGCGAGCACCTGGAAGTGGGGGAACCCCTGTACCCCGGTGCTTTAACCCTTTGATTGCGGCGGATTGTCACCGCAGCGCAATCAAAGGGTTTCCCTGCTCTGTCGGGTGCTCGGGACTCCCGGTGACCCGACAGAGCCCGGGGAACGGCTGCACAGTCAGCCCTGGGGACCTAGAGTAGCCCCAGGGCTGTCTGTCAGACTGACACAGATTATAATCTATTAGCATATATGAATATGCTAATACATTACTAAGTGTAAAAAAAAATGTAAAACAGTTCTCCCTTCATGGGATTTAAAAAAAAAATTTAAAAACATAAAAAGTGCAAAAAAATTAATAAAAATAAAAAATAAAATAAATATTTAATAAAAAATAATTGTGCATATATTACACACACAAAAAACCCTATACATATTAGGTATCCACAGGACTGTAATAACCTGTAGAATTAATCTAACAAGTTATTAAGTGTGAAATGTGAATGGTGTAAAAAATTAAAAAACAAAACAAAATAAAAAAAAAATTCTGCAGTTATTAATCAGTGAAATTAAACTATTCCCCCATAAAGTACAACTTGTGTCGAATAAAACGAGGCCTCATAAAACTGCGTCATTGAAAAAATAAAAAAGTTACAACTGTTGAAACGCAAGGAGGCAAAAACTAAAAAAAAATTTCTGGTCATTAACTACTTTTCAGGCCTGGGGCTTATGGCGTTAATTGCTTTGTGAGCGAATTAGACAAACATTACATACAGAGAGATATAACTATACATATACTGGTTAGAGGTGCAAATACAGATAGGATATTGGTATAGACAAAGAAGCAGCAAGATGTGTTGAGTTACCTAAAGTTAGCTTAGCATAGGGCACACATGGATGTGGCCTGCTAGTTTTAGGTGGTGCTAAAGAAATTAACAAAACCATATAGATTGTGTTTTTTTTTTATTATTAGCATGATATTTAGAGAGTGATGAAGAAATATATGTTTTGCTGCTGTATTTAAGATATTTTCTCCTGCGGTTACAAAATAGACTTTTTCTACGCGACAACATCCGACCAACTACCTCAATCTGGACAAGATAAAGACTGGAACAATTTTGGACTTACTCAGCCCATATTTTTAACTTCATTATTGGACAAAACCTGTCACGATGGACAATTTTACACTAAAAGAAGACTTTGTTGTTATCTGATTGTGAGCGCTCCCTGAATTGCATGGAAGTGAGATTCTTGTATGTCACTTTGTCGTAATTTTGCTTGCATGAATCAATAATAATTCTTTTTAATTTGGACCAGCTGTTTCACATTGCCTTTCTCCACGACAATGGAAGCTCCCGGCATGCTGGTGCATGTACCCCTCCTTCCAATAGAGATGACCCTGGGCCCAAGTCGGCCCTCACTTTTAATTGTACTGGGACATCCCATGTCACACCCCTGGGATGGTCTGCAAGCTACTACCTCCTGGACTGTGCTGTTTATAGCTTTGGACACGAAACGGACTGTATCGTGGCAGGGAAATGCCGCAGGTTCGTACCCCTGGTGCCATCAGAACCGGGTGGGTTGGTCCAAGCTATGTCTCGGTACCAGACAATGGGTCACTACTCTGTTCCTGGTACCAGTTTCCCATTTCTCCCTGCTCATTGGTCCTACAAACAAAGGAGTGACAGCTAGAGTGTAGGGTGCTTTCATATTTAAAAATATTAAATCTGGGTGTGTCTGTGACTTATGGCTATACCATAAAGTGGTCCATAACACTGCTGCGGTGCCCTAATGGCTACGGAATGCTATTGTGTCTTGCTGGATGGCCTGATCCCCCACTGGGATGGTGCCCTGCTCTCAATGATGGCAATACACTACGTGGAAATCCCTAAAGAAGCATTTATGCTATTTATCATACATGAAAAAACTTTGAGACTCTCGGTTCACATATTTTGATCAAAAGATGTTTAAGCTGCCCACGACTTTCAACGTGATCTCAAAATCGGGCAGTCCTATGCTATCTTTACCTCTCATCGAGCCAATCAGGCCTCTCGCTGGGTCAACCCACCTCCATTATTCAGAGAGAAAAATAAAAAGCACCCAACCTGCAAGCTGCCTTCTTATGACAGCCTGTGAGAGTGGGCGTGGACAGAAACCCAAAATGGAAGCACCCTTCCTTCCCATATAGGTTAAAATCAATGTACAACAAGTATAACGTATGTTTCTGCACACAAAAACATTTCTGAAAAAACGTATGCAAACCTGGGTGCCACTGGCAGGCTGCGGCACACATGTAATTATACATGTACACACACAGACCGCCGCCAGCGGCACATTACTGCAAAAAGGGGCAATACACTACGTGGAAATCCCTAAAGAAGCATTTATGCTATCTATCATACATGAAAAAACTTTGAGACTCTCGGTTCACATATTTTGATCAGCCTACGTTTGCATACGTTTTTTCAGAAATGTTTTTGTGTGCAGAAACATACTCCTTATGGAATAAACAGTTCCTGTTTTTCATCCGATTTGGTGCTGCCGTTCGCATTTTTTTTTAATTCAATACTTCCATACACTGACTGCATGGCAGTAGGTACCAGTTGTACAAAGAAGCTCTACAGACTGTGATTACTGTACAGTTAAACCTAATGACTCACAGGTGAAGACTTCTCTTATTGGAATCCTTCAGTTTCCCTATATATCTCTCTTTATGGTTCAGACCACCATGAAGACTTATTTGAACTATGATTTGCCTCTGCAAAATTTGGGGATCTCACTAGGCCTGGACTGACAATCGGGCAAAGCGGGCACTTCCCGGTGGGCGGCACTATCTGCTACTACCGGGTCGTCCCTCCTATAATTTATTCACTACACTTTCTGCTCTGGGGCCGCTCTCATCTCTCTCTGGTGAGGCCCCGCTCCTTCTGTCACACACAGCCCGTTCAGCAGGGAAGCGCAGGGGCCTGTCATTAGGACAGATCCCAGTCACCTGCAGGAAGAGGCGCTGCTCACCGAGGACCAGAGGGAACCATTCTGCATAGAAAGGGCTCAGCAGCCTCTCCAGCCTGATAGCAGTGTGACAGGAAGCACAGCAGAGGAGGGAAGCCTGTCACACTGCAGTAGCTAAACTTGTCTGCCAGCTTCAAGGAGGGTGAGTATAAGAAGATTGTGGGGGGCGTGGCCTGGTCCTGCATGGAGACGGACGCCTGAGACGAGAGCTCCGTGAGGAAGACTAGAAAAGCAGCTTAACTAAACCCTTATCTGGCGGTTTATCCTGCACATTTGAGCACTCTTGGAGCCAGCAGCGCTGACAGCCGCCGGAGGAAGGTAGACGGCGATTCTAAAGTTGTGCCCCGGCTTCAGAGCGGTGCAACAGCACGGAGTAGCGGCAGTTACAGGAGCCATTTTGGAGTGGGCTGCCGAAATTTCAGTGGCGGAACATCATCCTCCGGCTCCAATACTCACCAGTGTTGAAGCAGCCCTGGTTCCGGCGCGGGTCGGAGGCAGTGTCGTGGCCTGGTCCTGGGATGGAGGCAGAACTTCTGCGCACGCAGTCCGCAAGACAGCAGCTGAGAGGCGCCATCTCCTCCACGTGGGAGCCAGGGGGTTAGTGACTGTGGGAGCCTGCAGCAAACTTCCCTTAGGGGTGAGCACCCGAGAACCAGTGCAAGTCGGGGGCCTCACTGAGACCTGGCCCCAGGACAGAAGCAGAGGGTCTGCACAAGTAGACAGTAAAGCGGTTGAAAGTCGCCATCTTCCCCACGTGGGAGCAAGAGAGAGCATTGACTGTGGGAGCCTGCAGCTAACTTCCCTTGCAAGTGAGCACCCGTCATCCAGTTGTTCAGTATGCGGCTCGGGCACCTTACAAGCAGCTCGAATGCCGGTTTAGGCATTTCTATAAGCAGCCTAGGACTCCCCAGGGCAGAAAAGTTCTCTCTTCTCCTATAAGGAAAACTTTTATAAAGCAATTATTTGCACCACCAGAGAAAAAGAAATTTCATTAGCTGGGTATCTTGGTGAAAGATACCCTGCAATACTGTTTTACTGACGCCATCATTAAGAGGTTCAGAACCTCATAACGCTGCACGACTCAGTATTAGTTCACCACTTTCATTTGCAGCACAATTCCTCGCTACGCTGCACGGCTTGTCAATAAACGGTACAGGCCCTCAATGAACAGCACGGCTCATCAATAAGAATTATAGCTACTTCTCAAGCAGCGCAACTCATTAATAAACCAGATTGCATACTGCTATGCGGATTGTTTCATTGATAAGCAGCATAACTCAGCAAGAAGCAATACAGCTTTCCCATAAGCAGTATAGCTCATCAATAAAAATTGCAGCTCACCAACGCAGCTTCTCAATAAAAAGATTAGTTCACTCAGGAGCAGCATACCTCATCGACAGGCAGTACAGACTATCAAGAAACTACACAACTTTTTACAAGGCAGTTTTGTTCCTCAAGGGGTAGTACAGGTCACCGCTAAGAGTGAACTATACATATTATTCCTTTGTAATTCCATTCATCCTTCTTCATCACCGGAGATCTAGCTCTCTCAACAAGTCTAATATCATGCCCTCTGGCAACACCTTACAATGGGAGGAAATTAAAGAAAAAACAACAAATCCCAACCTACTAAATTAACCGACTTCTATCAAACACCTTCCACATGGTCGCACAAAACATGTGGAGAAAAAGATGGCAGAGTTTGCAACTTCGCATAACCTCCTCATTGATGCCAACAATGCCCTAGAAGAAGAGGTCCAGAAACTATCATCAAAAATTCTGGACTTAGAAGATCGCTCACGACATAATAATATACGCATTAGAGGAGTTCCCGAAACAGTCCCTCCAGAAGCATTATCACTGTACCTAACTGATTTGATGGCACTGGTACTACCGGAAGCCTCTGACCTCGATATTATGATAGACCGTTTACATAGACTTCCCAAAACGAAACACCTAGCCCCTTCTCTACCAAGGGATGTAATTGCCAGAATTCACTTTTTCAAGACAAAAGAGTGGTTCTTTAGAGCTAGCAGAGATGCCACGAGTCTACCAGAAAGGTTCAAGGACATTTCTATATATCCAGACCTCTCCGCTGTCACTATGCTACAAAGAAAGGAATGCGCCCCTCTAACCATACTTCTAAGAGAAAATAATATCAACTACCATTGGGGCTTCCCTGTTAAATTAATTATTACAAAGGACTCTTCCACGGTGGTCTGTGCTTCTCCTTCTGCAGAAAGAGAGGCCTTACTTTCATGGGGATTACTAACTACCCCAGTACTCCTAATACTCCTTCGAAAAAACGGGACAGTAGATCTGGCCTTGTATCACCAATCTGGTCTGATGTCACCCGTCTTTCAAGAGCGCGACATAATGATTAAACCTCCGCCAGCCTGAAGTCGACTTCCTCGTCAAATGCTCTCGCTTTGTGAGATCTACCTGTGACTTGATATAGATTACTACCCTTTTGTTGCAGGTCATCCACATGGACTTTCCCCTTCTCTGGTCCCCTTGATAAGGGACATTTCATGATGTTTGGAATCCCTAATGTTGATGGGATCCTTTCAGTTAACGCATTTGTTCTAGGTTTTTCTGCCATATTGCTGCTGTTATATTCTTCTAATGTAACACTGATTCTTTGGGTGTTGAGAGTAGTTTCACCAACTAGCTTCTTGTTAATTCATTATGGGGATTAAGGTAATGTCATTAAATGCTAATGGGCTCAATTCCCCTTTTAAAAGATCTTCCCTTTGGAGGGATGGGCTAAAAGCCAAGGCAGATGTACTGAAATCATCCGACTCGCATAGATTAAAAAATAAGCATTTCCCTTACACTTTTGTAACACCAAACGAGTCAAAAAAAGCACGAGTAGCAGAATTTATCAAACATACAATTGCGTTCGAAGCCATTGAGGTCCTAATTGATCCTAAAGGGAGATTAAATATTCTACAATGCAAACTCAATTCCATTCCATACACTATACTGAACCTATATGCTCCAAATACTAATCAATATTCCTTTACAGCCAAAGTAATTGATAAGGTGAAAAAAATGTTAAAAGGTAATTTGATAATTTGTAGAGATTACAATATACTGATTGTCAGAATGCTGGACAGATCAAAAGGTAGCTCCCACTATGCCCCAGAATTAAAGCAACTCTTACTACGAGAACACCTACACGACCCATGGCACTACGAGCATGCAAACGAAGTAGACTATACCTTCTATTCCCATGCTAAAAACACACATTCTAGATTGGATTTTTTTCTAGTAGATAGGAGAGCACTAACAAATGTTATATCAGCAGAAATAGGCACAGCTACATGGTCAGACCATGCTCCTGTATATCTCACTTGGCAAATACTTTCTCTAGGGGCTCCTTTACTTCATGGAGAATTAATAATTGCTTGCTCAAATCGTATGACATAGTTCAAGAACTCCAAACTGCGTTTTTAGATTACTTCCAGCTAAATTCTCCTACCTCTCCATCAATGGCAGCCCTGTGGTGTGCCCATAAGGCAGTAATTAGGGGGGTAGGTATTAAAATTGCTTCTCAGGAGAAGCGTAAACGAGAAAAAACCATAACGGATTTGATCCAAGAAATAGACACTCTAGATAAACAATTTAAACTGAATCCTTTGCCGATTACCAAAGAAAAACGTATGACTATCAGACATAAATTACGAACGATATATATTAAACCAATACTAAGCCCATCTATCCAGACTTAATTGGAAATTTTTTATACAGGGAGATCGCCCTTCTAAACTCTTAGCAAAAAGAGTTAAAACTTTCCAGGTTAAAAATAGAATTCCCTAGGCGTCTGGCCTCTGAGTTGTATATGGCATATGTATTTTCTTATATGTTGCTGTTTATGTTAATTCAATGTTGCTCAGATGTTTGGCGATATAACATATTTTCTATTTGTTGTTCATAAGCGTGTACTCATGGTTACGCGGAATTTTGATTTACTTGCTTTAATTTACAAAACTCCAATAAAAAGTTAATGATTAAAAAAAACAAAAAACATTCCCTATATTACCAACCCTGACAACTCCAAAATATGTGACCCACAACTCATCGCAAATGCATTTGCATCATACTACCAAAATCTATAGAATCTGGGAAATGACCCCCGTCCATACCAACAATTACTAAAACCCACATTCTAGAATTATTACAAAAAGTTGACCTTCCTATCCTCACGGAAGACCATCTAGCGTCTTTAAACAAACCATTGGAAATCGGAGAAGTGGAGGAAGTAATTCAAGTCTCTAAATCGAACAAGGCCCCTGGGCCGGTGGTCTAACCAATGAATATTATAAACTATTTTGTCCCACTCTATCCCCGCAATTATTAGCTATGTTTGCAGATATAATGGAGAAAAGAGAAGCCCCTAGGGAAATTTTATGTGCAGTTGTAACCACTATCCCTAAACAAGGGAAAGCCTTGGACCAAGTCACTAACTATAGGCCTATTTCGTTGCTCAATTGTGATATTAAACTTTTCGCGAAAATTTTAGCCAATAGACTAAACAGAATCCTACCATATATTATCAACAAAGACCAGGTGGGATTTGTCAAGGGCCGTCAAACACGAAATGCAATCAGAAGAGTACTTAACATTATAGAAATGATTAATCTCAATAAAACTCCTTCTGTTTTACTCTCTTTGGATGCCGAAAAGGCCTTTGACAGACTCAACTGGGACTATTTGAGAGAAGTTTTATTCAAATTTGGATTCACAGGGCCTATAGTTAATGTGATCCTAGCACTCTATTCTTCCCCCTCAGCTAAAGTATTTGCTACTGGATTTCTGTCAAACTCCTTCTCTATCACTAATGGTACGAGACAGGGATGCCCTCTTTCCCTTCTGATTTTCATCATGTGTGTGGAACCCCCTGCTGAGATGATCCAGAACTCAACTTTAATATCCGGAATATATATCTGTGGTACAGAACAAAAAATCAGTTTATTTGCTGATGATATTTTGATTATATGTCGGAACCCAGAACAGTCATTGAGGACTTTACTAGAGATCTTAGATTCCTATGCCTCTGTCTCTTACTATAAGCTGAATATGACAAAGTCCAATATACTTCCACTGCATATACCTACCTGCATGTACATTACCTACCTACGTATTAGAATAACTCCCTCCCTCACAAATCCCATACAAACTAATCTAGAGGTTCTGCATAAAACACTAGCAGAGGAAACAAGCCGGTTGGCATCTTTTCCTCTCTCGTGGCTGGCAAGAATAAACTTTACTAGGTGGAGACATCGGCTGGAGAAAGCCTTGTGCTTTTATTGTGGAAAAGCCAACCATTTTCTGAGAGACTGTCCGACTAGACCCAAGTCACCTCAAGGAAACGCCGAACGCCTGAGGAATTTTGCAGGAAGGTAACTTGGGTATACAGATACCTTATTAACTCTGGTAATAAGTTTTTTTTGCCTCTATCTTTGGTCTCTAATTCTAAGAATTTTGCTTTTCAAGCTATGATTGACTCAGGCGCTGCTGCTAGTTTTATTAGTATGTTTGCTGTCCGGGCCTTGGGTTTGGAACTAGTTCCATTGAGTGCTCCCTTTTTGGTTTCAGGAGTAGATTCAACCTCCCTAAATTTCGGACTGCTGAGATCACCTTGAATGTTGGGAGTTCGCATACGGAAAAACTTTCGTTTTTTGTCATGGAGAAACTAGCTGCGGATATTATTCTTGGCTTGCCCTGGCTCCGCCTCCATAATTCTGTGTTTGACTAGAGAACCACTGAGCTGATCAAATGGGGCGACTCGTGTGGTTCTCATTTGAAGACTGTTGATCCCTTGGTGTGTGCGGTAATTAATACTCAGAATATTTCAGAATGTAAATCTGACGATAATTGCTGATAATTTGCCTCCACACCAGCCTGATGATTGTACCATAGACCTTACTCTGGGGGCAAAGCTTAACTTGTCTGCCCCGAAGCAAGAATCTATGCATCTGTATATTAAGGAACCTGAAAATTTTCTTTCTCCGGAAGTAGTGTTCTCGACTAACGATTCACAGAGTTCTGCTCCGTCTTAGCTGTCTCCCTTTTGCTATGAGGATTTCCATCTCATGTACTCTGCCACTACAGGTTGTGAAACCAAAATAGAATCCATCGTTAATAGACTGTGCACAGTCTAGGCTAGGAGTCATAAGACTCTTAAAAACGCTCAACTAAAACAAATCAATAGTGTTGAGCGATTTTTATCGACAAAGTTGAAATCGGCAAGGTTTTTATGGTGATCGAAATTTCCAGATCATGCGATAATTAAGGGTTTAAAATCTTTAGCATCATCTATTAAGATTGCGCCTTTTTCGGCGCTTCCTGTAAATTTTGGCGGCCAGCAAATCAGATTACAGAATAGAGCAGGGTGAGATTGTTTGTGCGACTTCAAACTGGGATTTGTATGGTATTCAATGGCTGAAAAATCACATGACCCTCGTTTTACATAGAACATCTTTCCTTGTTTCAGCCTCAGGTCCTCAGCGTCACATAGAAATAGGACCTGCGCTCCTGCCTGTGTCCAAGACAGCTCAGGCGAATTAGTCAGAATTTCTTCACCAGAGAAACCTCAACAAATAGATTGTGATCCATCCAATTTAGTTATATTAGAGATTTTGAAGATTTTATGTAGTGTACACTAGAAATTATAAAAGCAGCATCTACCGCTGTTAATTCACGGCGGTGGGAGCAAGTGGGGGCCCCCACGGGCGAACACATACATAAAGAACACTGTATAAAGTTTCACCAAGACTTAGTGTAGACATTGTACGTGGAATATCTTTATTATTAACCAGTTTGCCTATGAAATATTTCTGGATATTGGACAGCCTGAACTTATCTTGGAAACACATATATTCTAGTAACTGCAGGTCTCTTTCTTATGTCAAAACTCCACTATTATTATCAGATATAAATATCATATATGTGTTCATTTTATTAACCCATTACACCAGTGACAGTTGAAATATCCACCATGCAGTTAAAATTTCAATCCAGCAAATCTTGTAGTCAGTCACAGTTTTTGTTGCCAAAAATACCGTAATCATACGAAAGCATAACAGTTACGTGGTTTTTTGACTTTGCTCACCCAGGCATTGTTTCATTTGACCGCACATCCACGAAAAATCCTTAAAAACACAGATTCTATATTCACCACAGATGAATGAAAGAGGTGCAAAAAATAACCGTTTAATTATACCAAAACAAAAACAGTTATACGTGTTTTTGACTTTTTGCAAACCCAGGTTTGTTCATTGACGCAGCATCCACGTAAATCTAAAACATCAATTCTAAATTCACCACAGGTGAATTGAAAGGTGCAAAAAATACCGTGTAATCAACATCGAAAACATAACATTACCGTGTTTTTTGACTTTTTGCACACCCATCATTGATCATTGACGCAGCATCCACGAAAATCTTAAAACAGCAATTCTATATTCCCACCCAAGGTGTAATTGAAAGGTGCAAAAAATACCGTGTATCAATACGAAAACATACCATTTACTTTGTTTTTTGACTTTTGCACACCCAGCATTGTTCATTGACCAGCATCCACTAAATCTTAAAACAGCAATTCTATATTCACCACAGGGAATTGAAAGGTGCAAAAACTAACAGGTGTACTCCAACTAAAACATCAACATTTACGTGTATTTTTGACTTTTGCACACCCAGCATTATTCATTGACGCAGCAATCCACGTAAATCTTAAAACAGCAATTCTATATTCACCACAGTTGAATTGAAGAGGTGCAAAAAATAACCGTATATATTATACCAAAACATAACAGATACGTGTTTTTTGACTTTGCCCAGTCCAGATTTGTTGATAGAACACCTGCAGTTAAATATTTGAATCCAGCAATTTTTGTTTTGATTAGAGGATTTGAGAATAGCAGTGATTTTTCCGTCTTAAAATTAAGCAAACTTTCAAAACTATTCCATACATCTCCAAATTTTTATATTTCTGAACATGGAGCGAAATGCAGGTGGTCTAAGCGAGCAAAGAGGGGGGTAGCACATTTGAGTGAATAGGTAGCGATAGAAGGTGCTCCTTCCAGTGCTGGCGACAACACGCATGCAGCGGAGTCGTCAGTTTGCAGCACCGTCAGGCCTTCATCGCTGGGTCCAGGCCCTGTGAATCTAATTTACGAACATCAGTCGCCCATCAGTCCATCCTTGTTAATGCATACCAGCATCTAGCATGTCTTTGGACACTCTGAAGGGTATACAACAGGTCCCGCCAGCGCCGAGAGTGACGGACACAGTATGCGGACACGGATCCTTTCACTCCGTCAAATCCACAAGGCCGACAGTCTACATAATTCAGCGTCTTCATTAGGCATTGTTCGGGTCCAACTAGACAAGGTGGCGCATCAGCTCTCAGTGCATCATCCTCAGGCAAAGTCATTGCTGGTGTTGAAGCTGTGCCGAGGCAGAGGAGGATGGAGAGGAGGAGGGTATTCCTAAGACACCGATGTTAACCGACGTCCCTGCCTTGGAAAGAGTTGCGAGAATTTTGAGGCGGAGGAAGGAAGATGAGGAAGATCATTAGCCTAGTGCCACCCTCGACCCAGAGGCTTGGAAACAGGCTCCATCTCTCACATAGTGCTTGGGATGCTCCCATTTCCTCCAACATGAAACTCGCATTACGGCATCAAAATGGAACAACAGTTATTGGGTGCCCACCCTCCCCTGGATCCCCCGGAACAAAACAAAAATCAGCACTTTCCTTCCACCCACCCAAATAGAGAGAAAATGCAGGAAAATGGAGACCTTGCTGATTGATCAACTGGAGACATCTCTTGCGTCTCTTCACGATCCCCAAATGTCACGGTCGGAACAACATCAGCGACGTGACCAGCATATAGTGCCAAGTAGGCGAGCGGCAGCAGCAGTCAAGGTGGCGGACGCCTAATGGGTGACCTCTGGCAATCTTGTTACCACCTTCACCAATGCATGCAGAGATTCAGGGACAGGGCACACCTCCAACACACAGAATCAGCTTAAGATCATGGTGCACGACTATCACGTTCAACACCGAATTTTTGCATGAGTTTCCGGACCCAATAGATTTCTGGTATCCAAAATGGACGAAGTCCCGAGCTGCTCTTCCACGCCATAGAGGTGTTTTGTCCTTCCCCTGCACAGCAGCCAGCGTCAAATCTGAAGCGGACCTTCAGCACAGTCTGGAGAGTCATTACAGACAAACCGCAACCGGACTTTCCCACAGGATAATGTGGATCGATTGACTTTTCATCCAAGATGATCAGCATGGATCTTTGATGATGTTGTGGGCCCCAATTGGCCCGAGGTCACCGATTATTTGCCAGGACTACTTCAACATTCCTTTTTCAAACAGAAATGGTTCCTCTTGAAAACGTTTTTTTAAAATGATCATTCTTACTGGCAATTTTATTCTCTTTTCCCTCTATATTCTCTTATGCTGTGAGAGACTGTAAAAGACCAGCAAGTATCAGACAACACCGTACTTTCCCATTTCTCACTAATCATTAAGAATTTTCGCATTGTCAATGTTTTTGGAGGTCCATGTTGCTGTGAAAACAGCTATAATTAATGGTCCCATTGGAACAGAAATATGTATTCTAAGTTGCACATTTCTTCTCCCCTCACAATTTTTTAATAGTGCCGAGAAGTCATATTTATAATTTTTGGGGTCATGTAGCTGTGAGATACAGCAATAATCAATGGTCCCTTTGGAACAGAAATTGGCTTCTAAGTGGCAATCTTCGCTCAACAAATTTTAATAACAGTGGCTGAGGAAGTTCATTTTTTTTATAATTTTTTGGGTCATGCTGAGCTGCACTTGAAATGCCGCAATACTACAGGTCCCTATTATAAAAAAAGTTGTTTCAAACAGACATTTGGTTCTTTTCACAATTGTCAAAAGTGGCTCAACGGGGTCAGCTTTGAATTTTTGGGGGCATTTTTGCTTTGAAATGCAGCAATACTACTGGTCCTATTTCTAAAAAATGTTGTTTCTAATAGACATTTTTTCTTCACAATTGGTTCAAATGGCTCATGGGTTATGTTTTGAATTTTTGGGGGCATTTGCTGTGACATGCATCTATACTACATGTCCCTATCTAAAAAAAGTTGTTTCTAACAGACTTTTGTTTTCTTCACAATTGTCCAAAGTGGCACCAGGTTCATGCTTTGAAATTTTTGGGGCATTTTGCTGTGACATGCAGCTATACTACAGGTCCTAATCTAAACAAATGTTTTTTTCTAACAGACATTTGTTCTTTACCCCAATTGTCAAGTGGCTTCAAGGTCATCCCTTGAATTTTGGACATTTTGCTGTGACATGCAGCAATAATAAGTCCTATTCTAAAAAATAATTTTTTCTAACAGACATTTGTTCTTCACAATTGTCCCAACGTGTCTCAAGGGTCATGCTTTGAATATTTGGGGGCATTTTGCTGTGACATGCAGCTATACTACAGGTCCTATTCTAAAAAATGTTGTTTCTAACAGACATTTGATCTACATAATTGTCCAAAATTGGCTCAAGGGTCATGCTTGAATTTTTTGGGGGCATCTTGCTTGAGACATTGCAGCATACAACAGGTCTATTCTAAAAAAATGGTTGTTTCTAAACAGACATTGTTCTTCCCCAATTGTACCAAGTGCCTCAAAGGGTCTGCTTTTGAATTTTGGTGACATTTTGCTGTGACATTGCAACTATAACTCACAGGTCCTATTCTAAAAAATGTTGTTTCTAACAGACATTTGTTCTTCACAATTGTCCAAGTGGCTCAAGTTCATGCGGTTGATTTTTGGGGGCATTTTGCTGTGACATGCAGCTTATCCTAAAGGTCCAAATCCTAAAAAATGTTGTATCTAACAGACATTTTGTTTCTTCACCAATTGTCCCAAAAAGTGGCTCAAGGGTCATGCTTTGAATTTTTGGGGGCATTTGCTGTGACATGCATCTATACACAGGTCCTATTTCTAAAAAATGTTGTTTCTAACAACATTTGTTCTTCACAATTGTCCAAAGTGGCTCAAGGGTTCATGCCTTTTGAATTTTTGGGGGCATTTTGCTGTGGACATGCAGCTATACTACAGTCCTTAATCTAAAAATTTGTTTCTAACACGACATTTGTTCTTCACAATTGGTCAGAGTGGGCGCAAGGGTGATGGTGCAAGTCAGAAACAGAATCGGTAGGACACAGATAAATGGACACTATGCAAAATGACTTGTTTTTGCAAGATCTTTAACATATGCTATCAATCCCTGTTATTGAGACAACCCATTTAATACTATAAAAAAAGAGAAACAAAACATGGTGGGATTCCATCCTATTTTAAAATGTGTTATCTAGAATAAACTATACTAAAAAATGCATGTAACAAAATAGCTGGTAAAAAAATTCCCCTGAATGTACAAGGAGTACAGTAAAACTTGACCAGATGTAGGATCTTCAGAGGACATGGAGTATGGAGCAACACGTACAGAGAACAAAGTACAGAGACAATTACCTCCAGCACGATGAGTAAAATGAGAACAAGAATGCCAAGCAAAAGGCTCCTGGGTGTAACAGGAGGTTAACCACCAGTGATTTCCAAGTGAATCTCAATTGACCCGCACTCATACGGAGGGGCACAGCGCTAAAACGGAACCCCAGGTCTTGACTGTGTACTGAGGAAGGCTGGAGTTCTCACACTTCCGCTTAAAATCCGCACTACTGCTTCAGCACGACAGTTTTTGTTGCCTGCGTCATCAGGGCATTATTAACCTGCTGTTTAAATAGATGACGGACGCCAGCCTGGGCTCTTCACCACACCCACGAACTCCGCCCTGGGTCATGCAGTTGGCACAGGACAGTTATCTAGTCAATGTCCATTCTAACTAAAATGATTGTTGAAAATACTCCTTTTTTTTTCCCGGCACTTTGTAATCTGGGGATCAGACAGGTTTCAATGTCATACTTGGCCCAGGACAGTGACAGTATATGTCCAGCTTCAACTAAAATGGTGGTTGAAAGACTCCATTTTCTGGCACTTTTATTAAACTGTTGGTCATAGACAGGTTAAATGGTCATTCTGCTGTACAGGACAGATATAGTTTAGTGTCCAGTTCAACTAAAATGGTGTAGAGAAGACTCTTTTTGCGGCACTTTTAAATCATGGGTCATGCATGTTTGGGGCTCACGCTGCGTTCCAGGACATGGATACTCAATGTCCCAGTTCCAGTAACATTATTGTTCAAATCAACATGCCCCCTGGCCCTTTTTTAATCCTGTGGGTGATGGCAGGTTTATGGGTCCAGGCTGTGGGTACAAGACAGGGATTATGAATGGTTCTGTGGACTTTATTTCTTCGTGACTTTTATAACCTACAGTGTTTTTCCTAATGTAGAGCAGCACTTATCCATTTGACTGTTAGTGGAAATGTTAATTACAGCTTCTCCAGCCTTGTTTAGGGTTAATAATGAAGGTGTTGTTTCTCTCCCATAGACTTTAATAATGGTAATCGCTCATAATCGATTGCTCACTATCTAAAAACCTATATCGAAATCGGCCGAATATCGACTAATCGAATGATCTCGATGCCAACGCAATCGCTCCAAACACTACAATAATCAATAAAAACCCGACCCAGTACCCAAAATACCTACCGTCTTCCAAGTCCCTTATAGCAAATGTGCACCCAACCTAAAAAAGGGAAAATTTGGTCAGGCCATCACACTAAACCAAGGGGTCTGTTGAAGGTCCCCTGTTTGGGGGGGGGGGGTTACTGTCATGATCATGCTGACAGAACCTCAGCTTTGGGCTCTGCTCGCCGGCCGCAGCCGTTGCGACGGAAGCCCTGGTTTTCCATACATGATGTTTTGAATTGTAATTCACTAGTTGTGAACTGTGGTTCGTCCTCGCTCTTTGCTTGATTGATTCGTGGCCAACTCCTGGCCAGAAATCCTCAAGCACTCTTGAGTTAATAGTTCCTCCTTTTGATTGACAACATTCTGTTTCCTATCCGGTCTTGGTTTCTTTCCACCATGGACTCATCTGTCTTCTATGGTCCCTATTTAAAAGGTTCATTTCCCTTCCATCTCTTTGCCTGCTATAGATGTCTTCTGCCTGTAGCTAGCATTGCTTTATTTCTGTCCTTTCTGTTACCTGAAACCCTGTTTTGCTACTGACCATCCTCTCACCTATGATTTTGGTAACGCTGCGCCCGACGGCTATTGAACCTTTGGTTTTGGACCCCGGTTTATCCTCTTTTGTCTCACTGTTCTGTACCACGCAGCCCATACTGTTGCCCGCCCGACTGACGCTTATTGGTTCTGTGTT
Organism: Phyllomedusa bahiana; assembly: GCA_025379985.1. NCBI lineage: Eukaryota > Metazoa > Chordata > Amphibia > Anura > Hylidae > Phyllomedusa > Phyllomedusa bahiana. Next base: position 34,713 of record JAODAL010028281.1, read on the forward strand.
TGTTTGTCCTGTCTGTTTCCGCACCTTTGATATGTGCAGCCAACAGACTTCCGGTTGGGGGACAGGATTCCCCAAAGGCAGGGACAGGGACTGGGATCAGAGTCAGGGCCCACTTGTCTGTGTCTGTGTGTGTGTCCCTGACCGGTCCCTGACAATGTCTCAAGAGCTTTGCCTTTTTTATTTCCACAAAATCTACTTCACTCTATGCAAACCCTACTGTTAAAATTTATCTGGAAAGATAAACATCTAAACAACAACACCTACACAGTAATATCAAGAAGGGCGGAATGTCAGTCCCAAATCTGAGACTTTATAATATAGCCTCGGTTCTTGAACCCGTACAATATTTTTGGACGGCCCCAGAGACCTACCACTAGTCCCAGATGGAAGATCCTTTGGTTACTCCATTTTCAATCAAAGATCTACTTCTAGCCGAATTATTAGACCTTAAATTCCCCTCCCCTCTCTTCCCCTCTGTCCAACATATTATGCGAGCTGGGTCAGATACACTTAAAACTAATAACTGGGTGCATTTGTCTAAAACTAAATGTTCTATTACTCTTTTTCATTTAGCCTCACCACAACTTTCATTGCATAACTGGATTTCCCAAGGAATATTGAATATGAGTCAGCTATTTCATGATAAGGTTCTTAAGTCCTTTACTGAAATAATGGAAGAATATTCATTAGATCGCAATACTTTTTTCAAAAACTTGCAGGTTAGACACATAGGGCGATATGTATGAATCTCGACGCGTCAGAGAGCACGTTTTCGAGCGCTCGAACATGAAAGCTGCACATCATGTATGTCGGCGCCCGAGGTGCGCTCATACATGCGGTGTAAAGTCCACTGTGCCTCGCCAGTGTGCGAGGCGCAGTGCGGGACTTAGGCCAGTGCGGGACTGCGCCTAAGATTCGCCGCCCAAGAAGTTTCGCTCATACATGCAGTGAAAAGTTCCTGCGCCCTCCAGTGTGTGAGGCACAGGCGGGACGCGCCTAACATGTATTCCGATTCGAGACAGGGTGGGAAAAGAACGAGAAATCATTAAACATGTAGTGAATGCAAAAAGAGTTGTCTTTTAAATGAATGAATGAATAAAGTGAAAAATCAAAGCTGTCTAAAAGCGATTAAATGTATTGAAAAAGTGGATCATTAAAAATGAAAGTGAAAATATATAAGATCGCTCAAGAAATAAATCTCAGCTCTGTGAGGCATGGAGTATGAATAAAAAATAGTTTTTATTAGGTGTAAAACATTATCTGAAAAAGCTCAAACCTTCTAAAAAAATACATTAAAAAAATCACTAACAAAAAATCAATAACGGTGCAACATCAGGAACTGGGATATTGGAAATTGCCGGGAAATACAGTAATTCAAATTCTGTAAGCGCTTCTCATTGGTCGGCAGAAACCAACCAATCAGAATAGGAGCGACAGTGACCCATTATAACCTATGGAGAAGTATTGACCAATCAAATAAAAAGGCGGGACAGTTCAAAATACAGTAAAAAAGGCAGAAAAGAGCTGATTGGTTGAGCTAGCGGGGGCTTGGCTATCCCGGCTAATCAGAGCGCGAGCTACTTTATCCCATTGTAGTCTACGGAGAGATCGGGGCACTGATATCTCAGCACCGTGCGGCATGGAGTATTAGTAAATAAATCGTTTTTATTAAGTGTAAAACATTCTCTGTAAAAGAGCTAAAACCTTCTAAAAACATACATCACTCAATTCCCTTACAATGCGTTTGTCGCCGTCACCGGCGCAACATCATATATTGGGATATTAGAAATTGCCGGAAAATACAGTAATTAAAATTCTGTAAGCGCTTCTCATTGGTCGGCATAAACCAGCAATCAGAATAGGAGTGACAGTGACCCATTATAAGCTATGGAGAAGTATTGACCAATCAAATGAAAAGGCGGGACAGTTCAAAATACAGTAAAAAAGGCAGAAAAGAGCTGATTGGTTGAGACCGGGCGGCAGATATGAATCCACCAATCATATGTAGTGCGTCTATTTTGAGTGGAGCAAGAAGGGCGTGATAGAAGGGCGCCCTAAAAGTTATTACTGTCTATGGGAAATATTCTAGTCCTGTGATTGGTTGGGGTGAAGAGGGGCTCGTCCTGCTTAGCCAATCAGCGGGTGAGCTACTTATCTCATAGAATTCTATGGGGAAAAGAAATGCAGAGCGAGCTCTGTTTGTGATTGGCTAATTTAAAAGAGGCGAGATTATTTGGGCCAATGGGAGAGCGAGCGACGCTCTTATGGGTTTTCTAATGCAATCTATAATAAAACTGTACATGGCAGAATAACTTTTAGGGCGCCCTTCTATCGCGCCCTTCTTGCTCCACTCAAAATAGACGCACTACATATCATTGGTGGATTCATATCTGCCGCCTGGTCTCAACAAATCAGCTCTTTTCTGCCTTTTTATTGTATTTTGAACTGTCCCGCCTTTTCATTTGATTACTCAAAACTACTCCATAAGTTATAAAGGTTCACTGTGTCTCCTATTCAGATAGGAAGAGTTATGCCGACCAATGAGACGTGCTTACAGAATTTGAATTACTGTATTTCCCGGCAATTTACAATATCCCAATTCCTGATGTAGTGCCGGTCTCGGCAACAAACGCATTGTTAGTGATTTGATTGAGGCATGTTTACAGAAGGGTTTAAATCTTTTTCAGATAATATTTTACACCTAATAAAAACGATTTTTTTTAAATCATACTCCATGCCGCACGGTGCTGAGAGCCGAGATTTCATTGCCCCGATCTCTACATTGACTACAATTGAACAAAGTAGCTCGCACTCTGATTTGCCGGGATAGCCAAGCCCCCGCTAGCTCAACCAATCAGCACTTTTCTGCCTTTTTTTTACTGTATTTTGAACTGTCCCGCCTTTTCATTTGATTGGTCAATACTTCTCCATAGCTTATAATGGGTCCCTGTCGCTCCTATTCTGAATGGCTGGTTTATGCCGACCAATGAGAAGAGCTTCCAGAATTCGAATTACTGTATTTCCCGGCAATTTTCTATATCGCAATTTCTGATGTTGCGCCAGTGATGGCGACAAACGCATTGTTATTGATTTTTATTTATGTATGTTTTTAGAAGGTTCGAGCTCTTTTTCAGAAAATGTTTTACACCTAATAAAAACGATTTTTGGAATCATACTCCATGCCTCACGGAGCTGAGAGCTGTGTACTTTTGTAACAGTCAACCTAGAGCACATTTTGCCCCATTCCATTGACTTCGCCTGCTCCGGGTCATTTAGACCAGCTTCAACTAGGTCTGCCTGTTAGAGCTATCGAGCATTGCAATGCGCCTCACTTTGCCGACCCACGATCATGCATGCCTTGGAGTATTCGAATGTGGTGCATCCCACCTCAGAACGCCCACACCGCGCCCATTGCACGCCCCTTTATGTTAGGCGCATCCGAAAGTGGCGAAGATTGCGCCTAACACCGCATCACTGCGTCCGACAGAGGATTCGGATCGGTGAGGCGCCATTTTCACCAGAAAACAGGCGCAACTTCCGATCATACATGAATACCTGGTTTTGGCCACGGAAACCTAAGATACAGTCTCCATACTCTAAATTTCTGAAAGGAAAGAGGGGATATGAAAAAGATCTATCTATTGTATATAATCTTCTCCTAGAGGAGAAACGAATCACCAAACCGAGTAAAGTGGGAAGAGGAATTGGGGTGTTGTTTTCCCCAAGATGCTTGGGACTCGGCCTCATCAGTTCCCATTAAACATTCTAAATGTATAAATCACTTGGAAGTGACAAAAAAACTCCATCTAAGATGGTATTTGAAGACTACACGGGTAGCACATTTTGCTCATCAGACTTCACCATTATGCTGGAGAGGTTGTGGGCATAGAGGAACGCTCTTACATATGTGGTGGAACTGTCCAAGTATCTCCGTTTTATGGAAGAATATTGAAAGTGTAATATTAACGGTGTTCTCTTTTTTTAAAATTACACCCTTACACCTATACACCTGCCTTATCTCTTCTAGACATTGAGTATATCAGACCCTTCAATTCTATGCAAACAGTAATTGTATCCACATCTATTTAGAAGGCAACTGATTAACCATTGCCAAACATTGGAAATCCTCCTCATCTCCCAATGTTAAAGAAATTATTCATAGAATAAATTACCAGTACAGATGTGAAATCTCTCTAGTCATACATCCACATGAGGCCTTAAACATGGAAGATTTGGGAGGATTCACCTTTCTTTGAGTAGCTTCATGTTTTGGGGTTAAAATTAAGTTAGCTTAGAAATTGGGTCTCTTTGAACCCTGACCAGAATAAGGCCCAGGTCTTAGAGCCTATATCATTCCTTACTGATACTCCATATAATATCCAAATTATTTCTTGACCCCATCATAAAATACGGACTCATATGCAACATTCTATGTGTTTTTATCGTTGTAGCAAATATGGCATTTTTTATGTTTTTTTGTTTTATCTCTGATATCGGTGAATGTTTACTATATCAATCGGTAACTCATAACTTGTAATTTTGCATCGAATTTAATAAAACCCTTATGATTAAAAAAAAAAAAAAGACGATTGTGATTACTAGTAGCTGCACCCATTCATGTGTGTGATGCTCCCCCCTGGGGCCCCCCCTTCATGTGTGCACCTCCCTACAGTGCCCTTCCTTCATATGAGTGTGCTCCCCCCTTCATGTGTGTGCCGCCCCTTCATGTGTGTGTACTCCCTTTCCCCCTCTTTAGGTGCCCCCCATATACTTCTCTACTTCATGTGTCCCTTCCTTCATATGCTTCCTCCTTTCATGCCTCCCCTTCATTTTTGTGAAATTAAAAATGAAATGCAGAGTTGGCAGCTGCACAATGTTTGCGTAGCTGCGAGAGTCTGATCATTGTATACATGGCGCTCAGTGAGCTCAGTGAGCGCGAGTAATACAGGGTTATGTGATCACTTACGGATGCAGTAACTTGCAGGAGCACTGGGTCTTAAACAGACCCAGAACAGACTCCTGCAGTCAAATTCTGAGATGTATTTCCCCTGTAACTGGGGCTAATAATTCAGCCCCATTTATGGAGAAAATCAACAACCAGAAAAAAAGTAACCTTATGGGGGGCACAATAAAAGAAACACAAGTAAAAATCTATAAACCGAATGAAACTGAAACTTTTAGCCCTGCCGACCTTAAGACCTTAACCCCTTCCTGACAGCCGGTCATAATAATATGGCTCTTTTTCCTCACCATTTTCTAAGAGCCATAACTTTTTTAAACTTTTCCATCTAATTGGTTTTTTTGTGGGACAAGATGTATGTTTTTAATGGTGTTATTGTCCGCACCATTAAATTAACTGGAACAAGTATTTGTACCATGTTGTGGGAGTTTTTGTTTTTACACATCATCACTATAATAAGTAATGTTGGGGGGGGGGTTATCTATATTTCTACAGGTCGGTATGATCGGTGGCTACAAATATTTCGGTGTTTTCGTTAAACTTAGTACTTTTAAAAATATAGCCCCTCTTAAATTTGTGCTGGCAGCGCCATTTACGTGTGGCCATAAACTTTTTTTCTTTATCATCCTGATGGACCCCGAGATGAGGGGCATTTGTTGCTGGCTGAAGTGCACTTGTTATTGCTACTATTTTGGGATAGATCTGACTTTTTGATCACTTTTTATTCCAATTTTAGAGGATAAGAAATCACCCAAAAAACCCTGCAATTTTGACATATGAATAATTATTTCTGCTCCAGTGTTCACGCACAGGATAAATTATTTGTAAAATGGCAAAAAGGGGGTGATTTGATCTTTTAATATTTTTTATTTTTTTATAGTTTCAAAACTATTTTTTTTTAGTGTAACATTTAGACCTCTTAGAGTATGTTCACACTGCATATAGTGGCACGTACCCGTGCGCGCCACTGTAACAGCCCCCGTTTGGCCCTGTTAAGAAATCACAGTAGCCAGGACTTACTTTCACAGAGTCTCCGGCCCAGCTTCCATTCAGCTTCCACTTTCCCTGATGTGTCACTTCTTTTTATTTAGGCGATGATGGAAAAATGCAGACGGATTTTAGGACCAGCATTTTCAATTTGCAGTGTAGACTTAGCCTCAGTATTTTGACAACTAGGTGCTCCGATTGTCTCTACATTCTACCCCTTTCCGATATAGTATAAACCATTCAGAATGGTGTAGAAAGAGTGGCGATTCCTATTGAACCAGGAAGTATTGGAAACAAAAACATGTGTCTATAGAAGCCTTCATTAAGAAGAGAAAGAATTTTTTAAATAGCTTTTTATTAACTTTCCTGCAAAGTCAGAAGTTTACATTACATACACTAGGATTAAAATGCGCATTTAAAACAAATTTGGACAGCCACATAATGAATTTTCAATTGTCCTTTGAAGCAGTCTGAATAGGTTTAATGCCAACATATAATTAGAGTTAAATAGGAAACAACCTGTGGATTATATTTAAAAAGGGCACGACCAGAAATCACCTGCTTCTGTTGTGAAACAACATGGTAAAGTCCTAAAGAAATCAACCAAGATATCAGGAATAGAATTGTGGACTTGCACAAGTCTGGATCATTCTTGGGGGCAATTTTCAGATACCTGAAGGTGCCTTGTTCCTCTGTACAAACAATTAAAAGAAAGTACAAACAAGATGGAAATGCCCGAGCCCAACATACCGCTCCAGGAAGGAGACGGGTTCCTGTTCTCAGAGGGATTGAATGTGCTTTTGGGTTCCCGACTTGTGCAAACAACCCAAGAACAAAAAGCAAGAGACCTTGTGAAGATACTGGTGAAAAACGAGAAACAGAATCAATAAGGCTTGAAAGGCCACTCTGCCAGAAGAAGCCGAATACTTCCAAAAGTAACATGTAAAGAATCCAGAATTAATGTTTGCAATATGTTATCACAGGAACAAAGACCTACATTTTTTAAACATGTCCCTTGGGTCTGACAAGACTATAAATTGAACATTTGGCCGTAGATGGACACATATGTTTACTCTGTGGAAGGAAAAAGGGAAGAAGCTTGGAACCTAAGAACAACCATGCCCAAGCTGAGAAACATGGTGGGTGGTAGCATCATGTTGTGGGTTTTTTTGCTGCAGGAGGGACAAGGTGCACTTCACAAAATAGATGGCATCATGAGGAAAGAAGATTTTATGATGGCAATACAGGAAAGGCAACATCTCAAGACCACCAGCCAGGAAGTTAAAGCTTGTGTGGAAATTGTGTCTTCCAACGTGACAATGGACCCAAAGCATACTGCTCAAACAGGTTCAAATGGCTTTAATGATAATCAAGTCATGTTTTTGGAGTGCCATTACAAAACTCTGATCTAAAAACATTGAAAATGTAGAGGGGCAAAGCAGAAAAGGTAGGTTTCAAGCAAGTCCGACTGTTACGAGTGGCCCCGAAGCCCGCAAGTCGGGCTCGGGTGCGATTCGTGTCCCGCTGTCCTCACTGCGTTCTGGGACTCGTTCCCACATGTTAACCACATACTTATCAAGCCACGCTCCTGCTTGTCCTCGCGACTCTCAGAAGTTGAAAAGGACATTGTGGCAAGTAATTGGTATGATTGCCGGCTGTTGACCCAATAATAAAAAAATTTATTGGGGGGTTTTCCCACACCAGCACCCTGGCATTGGCGTTACCCACCACTTTTGGTGGGTCCAGTGTGATCCACTATCTCCTGCCTTTACGAGTAAGAATCCGACCATGGACCCCTGCCAAGGAGCGTTGCCCAGTATTGCGGATCTCACTACTATTGTTGCGCAGCAGTCACAGCAAATTGCGCAACAGGCACAACAATTGAAACAACTGACAGCCATGATGCAGCAGCTTCTCGCTTCTCAACAGCATCACCAACCTTCTAGCAAGTGGTACTCATCTATGCCTGCCTATTCACTAGGCCGTCCCTGTGGGCCCCAAGCTTCAGCTCATCGTTAGCCATTCCAAGTTAAGACGGACTTGAAGCTATGCAGGGGCTTTATACGCAGATACCCATGAACGTGAAGCTGATGGCTAACTCAGTTCCCGACCGACTAAGATCAACGGTGCGTTCGTGGTCAGGCTACGCCTCTGCTGTGATAGGAGTGAACCCCGTGACACTAACCACCAGGCTTCCAGAAGAATTCCGCAGCATGTTCAGGAACCTGCCTATGCGTCATCTGCCGAAATAGCGCTCCTGAACCTGCGCCAAGAGGATTCCTCGGTTGGGGACTACGTGGTCCAGTTCCGTACCCTGGCTTCGGAGCTATCCTGGAACGATTCTGCCCTATGCAACCACATTTAAGAAGAGGAGTCATATCAGTATTATAAAGGAATGCACAGGCCACAAGAGAACCTTCCCGTTATCCGTGAGTGAACTAATTTCACTTGGTGCCCCCCGTATTGACATACGATTCGCCGAGAGCCAGGAAGAGCTCCGTCAAGACGGACTCTCGGTTTCGGCCCTGCCGCATACCTCGACAGGCTTCTAGTTTTCCTGAGCCTCCCCTGTTGTCACACATCCATTCCTTCCAGGAGCCCCATGCAAGTAGACAGAGCCCCACCTGTCTGAGCAAGGGCGGTCTTGTCGCCGAGCCGAAAAATTTGTGCCCTCTACTGTGCCAGCCCGCATACCATTTCTGGTAGAGACGTCCGACAACATTCCCAGTGTCTGGAAATGTCCCACACCTAGGATACCATGAGAGAGGTGTCCCTGGGTTGAGGAATTCCTTCTCTCCATGGCTGACATGCCGGTGACGGGTCTCGACTTGGTTCTGATCTTCGTTCCAGTTCCTGCTTTCCTGGACTGTGGATTGGCCCGGGAACTTCATCCCACTCCTCCCTGGTGTCCTCATTATCGCCATTGGTCTGCCTGAGTAGAACCGCTGGTGATCTCTACTCCTTCGGTCAGTGAGCTCCTGATGGACTCCATTCATACGTGACCGTACCAGTGTTTCTTCACGTTGGAGCTCTGCACAAGGAGAAGACCACGTTCTACAGCTGCCATGTTTTCTTTCCCATTCCTCGTGAGTCTTTGGGGGCACACCCGTGCTGCATACCCCATGGTCCCCTATACTCACTGAAGTAAGGCGAAGTCATTCGATTGGGTCCAGACTTCCTGAACCTCTGTCTGGTTGTCACCTTACCCGTGCGCCCCACTTCTCTGCAGTACGCCTTCCAACCACTTGCCAGTCCTTGCCAGCAGAGCACACACAGGACTATGTGATATGTTTTCTGAGAATCAGGCCGAGACCCTTCCTGCCTCCTCGTCCTACGACTGGCCCCAATTGAGTCTTTCGATCCCGGGAATAGTCCTCCCCGGGGCAGGGTTTATCCTTTGTCTGTGCCTGAGACTCAGGCCATGTCAACCTACATACAGGAAAATTGACAGACGGGCTTTATCCACAAGTCCTCCTCTCTTCGCCCATGCATTGACTACCGAGGACTTAACAAGATTACTATGAAGAACCGATATCCTCAACCATTGATTCTCTGAAACTCTTTGACCCGCTTTCACACGGGAGCCAAGATGTTTTCTAAACTGGACATAGGTGTGGGGTGTCATACAACCTCATCAGATTCAAGAGAGTTGATGTGGAAGACGCCTTCAACCAACCGAAATGGGCATTAGAATACCTGGTGATACCCTTTATCGGTCTTGTGTAACTGCTCCCAGCAGTCCTTTCAGGCGATCATCAATGCCTATATTTCAGGGATCTGCCTTTACACCTGTGTCATCATATACCTGGACAATATCCTGATTTTTTTCTCCGGATCTACAGACCCATTGGATTCAGGTGCGCCAGGTTCTGAGACACTTGTGCAAACTGCCCTTATGCCAAGTTGGAGAGAAATGCTTGTTCCACCAGGCTAGTCTGTCATTCCTTTGGGGTATATCATTGTCTGACAAGGGCCTGCAAATAGATTCAGCTAAGAGTTTGTAGGACTGTCTTGCCAGTGGCCACTACCAGTCAGCCTTCCTAGGCAACACAACGCATCCTGGGATTCACCAACTACAATCGGCAGTTTTCATATTCCCCCATATTACTACACTGGTGGCTCCAATAGTGGCTCTGACAGTAAAACGCTAATCCGAATGGTTGGCCTCCGGCAACTGAAAGAGTGTTCTCCGAGCTAAAGCGGCCTTCTCCTCGGCACCCATTCTGTCTCAGATCCTGAGAAGCCTTTTCATTGGATGGTAGATGCCTCTTCTGTCGGGCGGGGGCGATCCCTCCCCCACAACAAAAGGACCCAAGCGCAAGACCCTCACATGTGGGTTCTTCTCCAAGACATTTTCCACCGCGCGAGAAAAACTACGCCATCGGAATTCAGAGTTTTGCTTGCCATCAAGATGGCCCCTGAAGAATGGTGTCCAGTCCCTGGAGGAGCTTGTCAACCAATTGATGTTTACATGGACCACAATCAGAAACCTTCTTATCCTCCAGATGGCTCAGCATCTAAATCATGGAAAGCTCAGTGGTGTCCCTTTTATTCTCCCAATTTGATTTCCGGATTCACTTCCATCCACAGAAAAGAAAAATCAAGGCTGTTGCTCCTTCCTCCGCAACTTTGGATGTAATAGGTAAGGGAAACCTGGTCCCTCACATATCATACCCCCAGAACGTTTGGTCCACTCAGACCCCGGTGGATCTCCAAAGCGTTCCCCCTGGGAAAAACGTAATGGTGTGCTGGCTCTTCAGAGAAGTCTAAGAAGTGGGACATTGCCTCACTGTGGCGTGGGCACCCTTGTGTTCGGGAAGTGTATCAATTGACCTCCTCCTTTTACTGGTGGCCGGACTTGCCAAGGATATGAGAGAGTTTGTGGAATCCTGTACCACCTGTGCCAGTGATAAGACACCTCGCCACAGTCTATGTGGTTTGCTGCAGTTTTCCATGGTCACGTGGCGATGGACTTCATTACCAAAATGCCTCCCTCCTCCAGCAATACTGTGATTTGGGTGGTCACGGATCGTTTTTCAAAGATGTCGCACTTTGTTCCGTTGCCCAGTTTACCCTCTGCTCCACGTCTCACCACTCTCTCCTTGGAGCACATTTTCTGTTTGACATTGGCGCACACGGCACATCGTCATGGACCGGGGGACCAGTTCTGTTTTTATTCTAGTCTGGGCGCACACCTCTGCTCCTGGTCACAGGTAAGTTAGGACTTCTCCTCGGCATATCACGCCAGTCTAACAGTCAGGTGAGATAGGTCCAACCAGTACCTAGGCAGGTTATATGCACCATTTTGGTCTTGGCCCGTCAGGATGATTGGTCAGTAATTGCCTTGGGTGGAATTTGCTTACCACTTCCCTGTACTCGGATCTTCTGGCGCTTCAACCCTCTACGTTGGTCTATGGACAGATCCCCGCCTCCACTTTCCTCTTTCTCATCCTTCGAGGTTCCTGCGGTGGATGCCCTGTCCCCCGGGTAATATGACAGAGCATTTTGAGGCAGACTCGGCCAGTACCCTCTACAGCGAGCAACAGTCCGCATGAAGGCCAGGAGGACAAGAAAGAGGAGACTTGCCTGGACCTTTGCTCAGGAGACAATGGGTGCACGTCTCCAGCACATCCGGCTTAAGATTCCCCAGCTAACAATCTGGGTCCTCAGTTCCTGGGCCCGTCAAAAGGTGAGTGCTATTAGTATCCGGTGGCCTATAAGCTCCGGTTTATTCCAACTGTGCGGATCCGGAATTCTCACTGCTGAAACCTTTTGTGCTGAACTGAATCTCTCAGAAAGTCGCCTTCCCTTCTCATGAAGCTGAGGCCTCCAACGTGTTCGCAGTGATGGAGTTCCTGGCCATGAAGACCGATCAGAGTGAGGTAATTTCTGTATTGACTGGAAGGATATGGGCTGGAGGAAAGATCTTGGAACGGAGGAAAACATCAGGACCGTGACATGTAGCTCAAGTTTCTCTGATCAAGGAAGAAGGGTAGGCTAAGGGAAGGGGTTACTTTCCCCCACAAGGGCAGTTCCTTAGGCTAAATTGTCACGCAGGCGAGGTAAGAAATTTCGCCCCTCCCTCCCCCGTAACATATTGCACCGCTATGCGACACATTGCATCACCATAAACCAAAGCCAAAATATACAAAAAGCTTTACCACAATGTGCTACATATAAAACTACTAAATAATAGCCATAACAGTTACGCAAATAACACCTCTACACAAAGCCAAATCCCAAGACCACTAAGACCACATAATCACCAACACACAGTGGACCGAATAATAAAACCACACCATGACCACATATCACCACCATATAGTGACTGATAATACAAACTGACCATACTTACTATAAACCATCTTATACTACAACAACCAATAATACCGGCAATACAGCTGACCCATACAGTGTGGATACCCGCTGTAGCACAGGCTCTCCAGACATATAAATGATTACAGTAAAGTTTATATCTAGTAACACACAGAGGTGATTCTCTGAGAGTGTTCTCTTTCTCTTCTTATCTTTCCATCTGTCCCCAGACGTGCCATGACTACTACATCCCGACTCTTCACTGTAAAATTTGCAAAGCAATAACTTAAGACTCCTCAATTTTAGCATGCTTCTGTACCAATTCCTATCTACTATATAAACTCCCCATTCTATAGCACCTCATATGGTATCCATGTCAATGCCCCCTGTAGTACCACATAGTAGCCCCCTATAAGCAGTTAAGTATAGCCCCCCAGTAGCCCAGTTGGATGTCCCCCCAGAGCCATTGAAGCCCCCCTGTAGCCCCCAAATTTTGATGACCCCCCTTGCAGTGAATGCCCCCGCTGTAGCCAGGGATGCCCCCCTCTGAATCCAGGTAACCCCCCCATGTAGCCAGTGATGCCCCCCTAGTAGCCAGTAGAAGGCACCCATTAGCCAGTAAGATGCCCCCTGTGGTGCCAGTAGATGCCCCCTCTTGTATCCATACATGCCCCCTAAACCAGTACAGGCCCCCCCTTTAGTCCATTACATGCCCCTCAGTATCCAGTGATGCCCCTGTAGCCAGTACATGCCCCCTGTAAGCCAGTGATGCCCCCCGGTTTTACCTGTGATGCCCCTGTAGCCAGTGATGCCCCCTTGTAGCCAGTGATGCCCCTGTAGCCAGTGATGGCCCCCTTGTTAGCCAGAAGATGGCCTCCATGTAGCCAGTGTATGCTCCCCCTTGTATCCAGTGATATGCCCCCGCCTTGTAGCCAGTGGATGCCCCTTGTAGCCAGTGATCTGGCCCCACTTGTAAAGCCAGTGATGCCCCTGTAGCCATGATTCCCTCCCGTAGCCAGTGGATGCCCCACCGTAACATGATGCCCCCTTGTACAAGTGAAGCCCCCCGACCAGTGATTTCCCCTTTTAGCCATGCTGCCCCCCTGTAGCCATGATGCCTCCCCCGTAGCCAGTGATGCCCCCCTTGTAGCCATTGGATGCCCCTGTAGCCAGTTAATGCCCCCTTAAGTCCAAATGAATTGCCCCATTGTAGCCATAGATACCCCCCTTGTAGCCAGAATGATGGGCCCCCTCCTGAGCCCAGTGATCCACCCCTCCTGTAGCCAGTAGATGCCCCCCTTGTAGCCACATGATGCCCCCCTGTAGTTCAGTAAAATGCCCCACCTTTGTTAGCCATTGATGCCCCTGGAGCCATGATACCCCCTTTGTAGCCATTGATGCCCCTGTAGCCATTGATGGCCCCCCTTAGTAGCCATGATTGCCAACCCCCTTACCCAGTAGATGCCCCCTTGAAGCTAGAGATGCCCCCTCCTGTAAGCCAGAGATAGCCCCCCCATTTGTAGCCAAAGAGGCCCCCCCATTAGCCAGTAGATGCCCCCCTTGAAAGCAGTGATGCCCCCTTCACTTAGCCAGTGATGCCCCGCCCATGTAGCCAATGATCGTGCCCCCCTGTAAAGCCAGTAGAAGCGCCCCTTGTAGCTGTGTATAGCCCCTCCGTAGCCAGTGGATGCCCCTATGAAGCCAATGATGCCCCCCCTGTAGCCATAGATGGCCCCGCCCTTGTAGCCAGTGATGCCCCACTTGTAGCCAGTGAGGCCCCCCAGTAGCCATTATGATGCCCCCTGTAGCCACTGATGCCCCTGTAGCCAGTAAATGCCCCCTCTGTAGCCACTGATGCCCCCCTGTAACTAATTAAAAATAACAAAAAAGTTACTCGGGGGGGCAGGGACGGGGGGGGGGGGGGGGCGTGGGGGGGGGGGGGGGGGGGGGGGGGTTTGGGGGGTCCCTGTTCCGCGTCCCGGTCCTGTCGAGCTGCTGTGCGATTGGGAGCACGTGACGTCATGCTACTCGCTTACCCGAATCACGTCAGCTCCCAGGATCTCCATCGGCGGCAGAGCTGCCACCGAGGAGATACCAGAGCGTCACAGGGGGCGCGTGAAAGCTGTGCGCCCCTGTATGCTGAGACAGGGTGAGGTCAGGACGGGAACTATCCGTCCCGCCTCCTCCGTGCAGCTGCAGGCTCTGTGCGACTGTTGTAAAACAGCCGAGCAGAGTCAGGGGGCGATCCTCCGGGTGGGCGAGGCGGGCGGGCGCGGCGCCCCCCTTGGGTGAGCGGAGCCACGGCGCCCCGGGCGATCGCCCACCTCGCCCGCCCCTAGGAACGGCCCTGGGTACTTTCACTCGTGTCTCCGCTGTCCCCTCTGCTTCGGGGACAAGTGGCTCGCTTTTTCCCCTGTTAACACATACTTACCCTGCTGCACTCCTGCTTCCTTGTGTCCCTCTGCCGGCTGGTGCATACGTCCCCGCTCCCTAGAGCGTGCGTGCGCTAGCTCTGTCGGATTTAAAGGGCCAGCGTGCCGGTAATTGGTTGATTGCTGGCCGCTGACCCTATATAATGATGGCACCTCCAGCATGTCCCCGCCGGATCCTTTGTGCCACGTGTGTTTAGAAAAAGCGATTCTTCCTTTCTTGCCGTGTACTGACCCTTTGCTACGTTTCTCAACCACGAATCTTCGCCGTCTGCCCTGACCTGCCTGCCTGTCCCCGACTACGTGTTTGCCTCACATCCTTGTACCTCGCTGCCTCCGCAAGCAAGTCACGTCAGGGGTAGCGACCTGGTGGAAACCTGCCACAGCAAGTCCATCCCGCTTTGCGGTGGGCTCTGGTGAAAACCGGGACCCACTTATACTCCGCTCCCTGGTGTGCTGGTTACCACTGCTTTCAGTGGTCCAGTGGATCCACTACTCCTGCCGTTACAGCAACCTACTAACATGGCTCAGTTACACCTGTTCTGTCAGGAGAAATTCCTACCAACTATTGTGAGAAGCTTGTGGAAGGATATCCAAAAAGTTTGACCCAAGTCATACAGTTTAAGGACAATGCTACCAAATACTAATGACATGTATGGAAACTTTTGACTTTGCAGAAAGAAATAAAAATGCTTTAAAAAATTCTCTCTGTCATTATTCTGACATTTGGCAAATATAAATAACTTTGGTAATTCTAATTGACCTAATATGGGTAATGTTTATTCTGATTTCATGTCAGAGAGTGAGAAAAGCATACATATGTGTCTTTTTATGTAGAGTATGTAAACTTCTGGTTTCAACTGTATATATTACAACCTCCCCGACTGGCTGATAAACATTTTGTAAAGTAAAAGTTTTGTATTCCCCATGAGATAACAGATCTGCAGCATCCTTACTTAAAGGGGTTGTCTCACTACATCGATTCATCTTACCTCAGTCCTGTTTTCTCAGTTTCATTTTTGAATTCAGGGGCGTGTTTACTGGCTTCTACTGGCCTGCAGTGACAGGTCTGTAGCTATAGCAACCAGTGCTGGCAGCCTATCAGGAGAGATCGAACAGGTCTGTAGCTATAGCGACCTGAGGAGCTGATGCAGCCCATACAAGAGGGAATATCTAGGAATAGGTAGGACTCTACTAATGGGCACATATTATAAAGTGACTTGTTTTTGCAAGATCTTTAACCTAAAAATAAATACTTGTAGTGAGACAACCCCTTTAAATCTCTGTTGTGGCGTTCCTCTGTTATTCCTCCTGGATATATCTAAATAACTTTTTTGAGATGCAGCTAAGCCTCTATTCACATCATGTTTCAGGACTTTGAAAGGTATCCTGATGTATACTGGCAAACAACACGACAAATGTAATCTCTTTTGGACTATGTTCGCTCTATTTTATGTCGGTCTACACTTCATGTGCTGGGGGTCTACCAATCTTTTGAGTCCACATAAAATATATCCTAACGTGAACAAGAGCAAATGTAACCTAAGAGACTATATTTGTGCTACAGTCTCCTATGGATTTGCCGGGGCTTGCTGTGGTACAATCAGGATGCCTTTTTCAAGGTATCTCAATGGATGATCACTGAAATATGTGAATGGGGCCTAAATGATTTTAACTATAGAGCTACAGCTGCAATACAAAGCCATTCACTGAGTTGCAGGAAGCCATGTGGACTGCAGTGGTCACTCAGTAATTAATATCAGCCATTAGTTCTGCAAAAGGTCTCATTGTAGCCCAGACCTAAGGCTAAAGGTCTGTGCACATGGCATGTTGAATACATATCTTCAATATGTAAATGCATTGCGTAAAACATATCCAAATACCACAAATTGTAGTATGTATTTGGATATGTTTTCTGGACTGCAAAAACATATCCCTATTGTTTCTAATAGGCTTTTAAATATTTAAAATGGATCAAGAATTGACATGTCACTTCTTTGAATGGTATACAGAAAAATGGTTATGCACACCTTAAAAAGGAATAAGGAAGAAAGGTAGGGTGCTAGTGAAAAAGGAACCAAAATATGTCTCCCACGTACTATTTGAGAAAAATTCACTGCACACCAATTTGCTTATGAAAGGAAGTCTATTTTACTTAACAGAAAGCCAGGATCTTATACGAGTACATACAGATATTGCACCAGTACAAAAATATACACAAGTACATAGAGAGGATATATCATGTTTTAGATGCCAATGCAATATGACGTTTCGGCCTTAGCCTTTTTCAAATCACATCTATAGAGTATGCCAAGAGCCTGGAGCCCCGACAGTCTCTTAAGCTGTATGTGCGTCTGCTGGATGTACATACAGCTGAGACATACTTGTAATGCTCCGGCCATGTCAGGGAGAGTATAACAGTGCAGGGACCTGACTCTCGCGAGAGCTGCTGAATGTCCCGCACGGGCTGTTGCTGCTAGAAGTGACAGTCTTGCTGAGGAGATTAACCACGCCCCCAAGTCAGGAGGAGAGGAAACAAGCAGCAGAGGCCGAGCAGCGGTGCGGGTGCAGCTCTCCTCTACCATCAGGACGGCTCCTCTGCCTGTGTGTGCACCGTAGACACCTTCCCACAGCAGCTCAGCAGAGTTGGCCCCATGTACAGTGAGCAGCAGCACAGTAAGAAGAGCAGAGGGGAGAAAATGCTCATACCGAGGAGCTGCTGTGGGGGAGGGGAGAGGTGCTGACTACGGGTGGTGAACAACAGGATGAGACAGTGCCCCAGGAGGAGAGGGTAGAGTGCACAGTGAGGAGGAGACAGAGAGAGGTAATAGAGTGCTGACAGGAACAGGCTAAGTGCTTCTATGGGTAGGGGAGACAGGTGCTGACCAGCAGCACTGGGGGAGATGGTGCCTCAGGAGGAGAGGGTGGAGAGCACTGAGAGTGGTATTGTAAGTGGAGGGATGCTGAGAGGAAGAGGTGAAGGGCCGTTGTGGGGGAGGGGAGAATAGATGAGGGGGAAACACATTTATGAAGAGACAGCAGAGACAGATGAGAGGGGAACTTTACAGTGAAGCAAGTGACTGGTGCTGTAAGAGCAAAGGTGGGAGAGTGGTGCAGCAGGGAGAAGAGATGGAGCTGAATAAGGGGCGGGGGGTGCTGTTGTGTCCTGTTGAAAAATAAATGATGGTCCAACTAAATGCAAACCGGATGGAATAGCATGCCGCTGCAAGATGCTGTGGTAACCATGCTAGTTCAGTATTCCTTCAATTTTGAATAAATCCACAACAGTGTCACCAGCAAAGCACCCCCACACCATCACACCTCCTCCTCCATGCTTCACGGTGGGAACCAGGCATGTAGAGTCAATTTGTTCACCTTTTCTGTGTCGCACAAAGACACGGTGGTTGGAACCAAAGATCTCTATTTTGGACTCATGAGACCAAAGCACTGATTTCCACTCGTCTAATGTCCATTCCTTGTGTTCTTTAGCCCAAACAAGTCTCTTCTGCTTCTTGCCTGTCCTTAACAGTGGTTTCCTAGCAGCTATTTTACCCCTGAAGGCCTGCTGCACACAGTCTCCTCTTAACATTGTTGTAAAAGATGTGTCTGCTGCTACAACTCTGTGCGGCATTGACCTAGTCTCTAATCTGAGCGCTGTTAATCGCGATTTCTGAGCTGGTGACCCGGATGAACTTTTCCTCCGCAGCAGAGGGACTCTTGGTCTTCCTTTCCTGGGGCGGTCCTCATGTGAGCCAGTTTCTTTGTAGCGCTTGATGTTTTTTCCACTGCACATGGGGACACTTTCAAAATTTCCCCCAAATTTTTTGGACTGACTGACCTTCATTTCTTAAAAATAATGATGGTCACTCGTTTTTCTTTACTTAGCTGCTTTTTTCTTGCCATAATAGAAATTCTACCAGTCCCCTTCAGTAGGCTATCAACTGTGTATCCACCTGACTTCTGAACAATACAACTGATGGTACCAACCCCATTTATAAGGCAAGAAAAACCCACCATTAAACCTGACAGGGCACTCTGGTGAAGTGAAAACCATTGCAGGTGACATCCTGAAGCCATCAAGAGATGCCACACTAAGGCTTCAATCAAGAATGTATGAACTTAAATCACGATTTTAGGCAAAGGTTATCCAAAAAATGTTTGAGGGGGCCTTTAAAAGGGCTTTGACCATTTGG
>JAODAL010028282.1:0-53596 GCA_025379985.1 Phyllomedusa bahiana
GTAAACGATAATAAAAGTGGATTTTTTGCAGTAACAAAAAACCTGCAGTTACAGAAATTATTTTTATCCATATAATTCGGGCTCCCCCAAATCCAGGAAATATTTCAATAGCAAACTGTTAATAATAAAATATTCCCTAAAATGTCTACACAAAATTTTGGGTAACTTTATCCATTTTTTTAAGATAGACTTGTCTGTTTTCCCCCGGCCACCCCTCCCCCCCCCCCTCCCACCGCCGTAATTTTACAGTGTAATTCTTTTTTTAAAATTCTCTAGCTAACTACATAAAATGTTCAAACCCCAATGAAACTAAATTGGAAGATCACAGCAATGAGAGGTTTTCCCCTGTGCAAAATGACAATTTCGCTGAACTTTTGGGCCACAGGCAAGCGCAGGTCCTACCCCCAAAGAGACGCTAAGACACTGAGGCAAAACAGGAAACGCTTTTCTATGTAAAACGATCATGTGATTTTTTCCAGCCATCGAACCATACACATCCCAGCATCTCGCACCACATCTCACCCTGCTCTATTCTGTAATCTATTTGCTGGCCCCAAAATTACAGAAGGGGCAAAAGGCGCATCTAATAGAATCAAAATTTTTAACCCTTTAAATTTATCGATGATCGGGAAATTTCGATCCCATAAAAACCTTGCCGATTTAAACTTGCCCGATAAAAATCGCTAAACACTATTATTATATCTTTTTTTAAAAAAGATATGAATCTATTCCCAATTATTAGATGGGGCGGGGGGCCCAAATATTTTGATATATATATCACTACCTTTCTTACTTTGAAGAGTTCTCCCCTTTTTCCCCTTTTTTTACATTTTCTTTTCCCTCGACTAAAAGCTTTACACAATTCACCACAATTAATGCAAAAATAAAATACATTAATAAATAACACTAAAAACACAACACACTTGTTACAAATGATTATGTTTGAAACACATACACTCACATAATCAATCCCAAAAAACCAACAGTAATCTATTTACTGTCTATATCTGGTTACAATATGCTTTTTAAAAACCCTTTTACCTACCAGATACCACACAAACCACCCCACCAAACAGCACTGACTTTTCTTATAACAAAGCTATACACCTGGAGTGGGGGTAGAAACCCTACATAGACATTTTTATATAAAATGTGCTGTATGGGAAAAGGGAAGGGGTTAAAAGCAGCGAGTCACACAAGAGGGACTGGTTAAGAGCAGATTTTTGGGATTATGAATACTCAGCCAGTGGAAGGAAAAAATGGGGCTGAAAGGGGAGATTTTAAAGGCGTACTGATTGTGAACGGGTTTCCCTAGTGATTTGGTATCTTGTATCTCTTGGGGAGGCCCCTCGGTTTCTGAGAGCACGGTTTTATATACACCCCCTGGTGGTAAATACACCCTGTTTTGGGTTAACTTTAACACGGAACACCCTAAACTGGAAAATTTTTTTTTTTTATTTTTTAACACATATTACCCTCGACTTTTTATGGAAACACACCAATGTTGAAACAATACAGAGAAGTCCTAAACGACCAGGCAATTAACATTCCCATTTGGTTTTTATACTGTCTTGATTAAATTTTAAATTTTTTAACCCGGGATATAAGAGACTCCGGTAGCCGAAGCGACAGGAAATAACAACCTATTATACACAGATACACCCAAAAACCCCAAGGGGATGGAAGGTAGCTAAGGGCCCTTTAGGGTTTTGATTCTCAGCCAGTGGAAGGGAAGAAAAACCTGCGAGGAACATGGTGCAGCAGCTGATTTTGATCTTTGGGGCATGAAGCTGAAAAAATTTTTGCTGCAGCATGTTTCCATTAATCCCTGATTGGTGGAAAGGCATGACACACGGACCCTACTCCCCTTTGTAAAGTCAGGGCAACCCTTCAACTCACCAGCGGCAAAGAAAAAAGAGAAATTCACTTTTCCCGCTCCCGTATTACACCCCTGAGACCACTTGTTACATCGGGGGGAGAGTGCAGGAGGGTTTTAAATGGTTTCAGGAAAATTTTAAATACATTTTCCCAACTCCCCAAGGAGCACGGATAGTCCCCCACCAGAAACAGTCACTCAGGAAAGCGGAAGCACCTATAACTGCGCCAATGGAAAGATTAGATATGCCTGCCCCGTCTAGGAAGAAAAGAAGACAAAGGTGGCCTTATTCCCTGCCCTATGCATATTAGGAGGGGGGCTTCAGAGACCACACAACTGAATGCTGTCCAGCAACAAGTGCTGAACAAGCCAGTATTGATTTAACCACCACAGCTGCAGCCATGAGCAAGTGCTGTGGGTGAGAAATGCATTACGGCAGTTTATCGTCCACTCATGTGCATCAATGAGTTTTAAAATTCACATTCATGAGTCATTTAATTCACTAGTTTGACAAAGTTATGCCTGTTACTAATCCAGCTGTAAATGTTGGGTTTGGAAATCTGGTTACAGAACAACAAGAGGTTTCTATCATGAATCTTTGCAATAATTCAGAGCATTCAAGGTTTTCCTTTCATTTGATGGAGAAAGGTTTAGGTGTTGACACGTTTTAAATACCTGCTGACCATGCTTAGAATATAAGTGTAAGTTCACATGGCGTATTGCAGCGCATACTGTATGCTCCACAATACGGCGGTGTTTTAGAAGTACATGCTGGTCAGTGCGTATTTCTAAAACGATCTGTTCCGGCTCCCATAGATTTCCGTTTTTTCCCCGGGGGCTTTTCATTGACATGTCACTTCCTTTTTTCCCCCACGAAATACACATAGGGGAAAATTTCAGATAATCTAACTCTCAATAAGCTAAAATTACCCCTACATGCGGTCTGGACTTTTAGGCGTATTGCAAGCAAATTATGCCCCCCAAAAAACGGCTCAAATACCCTGGAACATACTTAACATCGGGGTGGCAGTTTTTTCGTAGGACTTTTTGGAACACAAAAGTACATCTGCCAGGTGGGATCAGCTACAGAGATAGCTGGGCTCTGCGAGAAACAGGGGATGTTTATTACCACTCTGGGTTCTCAAACACTTTGTATAAGTCTCAATATGCGTTTGCACAGACAATAGGGAAACCTTCTGGCCCCTCTTCCCAACCCAGTTTCTTGGACCTCCAGGGGTCGTAACTGCCTGACTCCTGATCCTATAAAACCAATAACACTCAGTACAGATGATCTACTTCTCCTAGACTTCCCCTCTAACTGGGGTAATAAACCATCCTCAGTTACAATGGCAATCACCTGTGTAAAATGTTAATGTTAATGTTAAAAAAAATAAGAAAAAAAAACACACAAAAAAAAAATATTAGAAAATAAAAACAAACAGCCCCAAAACCCCCAAATTTTTTGCTCTGCCCAAAACCCTAAAACTTTATATCACCTACACATAAATTCCAGAGGAAAAGTACACAATTTCAACGTATTTTTAGCGCCACTTTTCCTGTTTTAAAAAATTAAAAAAATTAAAAAAAAACTAATGAAAAATACTTGTGAAGGCTTCCTTGCCACCATGTTTTTTGATTTTTTTACTTACGCCCTAACAGGAAGTAGTAAAATCGCCATCTTTGTACTCTATAATGCATTGTGTCAAATCATTTGGCTTAAAAATGATCGCACCCCTATGGGTATAAACCAAGGGGGGCCAAATGAAAGTAAAAAAAAAAAAAATATTTTAAAGTTTCAAAAAAAAAAAAATATATATTAAAAGTTCAAATCATCCCCCCTTTTGCCATTTTACAAATAAAAGAAAAAATATAATAAAAAAAATTACACATATTAAGAAAAAGAACTAATGTAAAAATGACTTGTGAAGGCGTCCTTTGCCACCCTGTGTTCGATTTTGCTACGTACGGCCCTAGACAGGAAGTAGTAAAATCGCCATCATTGTACTCTATAATGCATTGTGTCATAATGCATTAGGCTGTAAAAATGATCGCACTCCCTAGTGGTGTAGTAACCTAGGGGGACTCAAAGTGAAAGTAAAAAAAAAAAAATATTTTAAAGTTTCAAAAAAAAAAAAATAAATATTAAAAGTTCAAATCATCCCCCCTTTTGCCATTTTACAAATAAAAGAAAAAATATAATAAAAAAAATTACACATATTTGGTATTGCTGCATCCAGAAAAGGTCCGATCTATGAAAATATAACATCATTTATCCTGTACGCTAAACACCGTAGAAGAAAAAATAATCCTAATGCCAAAATTGTGGTTGTTTGGTCATTTTCCGTCCCATAACAATTGGAATCAATTCCGTAGGTCTTAGCATAAAAAAGTTGCTGGTTGCAGAAAATGGTGCCGCAGCGCAAATTTCAAAGATAGAAAACATTTGGAATATTTTTTACGGTACCAAAACATAACGGAATCCATGTTTGGTATTGGCGGATGCGTATCAACCTGAAGAATACAGATAACACATCTTTTTTAACATTGATTGTACGGCGTAAAAACAAATCTCCCGCACACATTGCGCAAGTAAGTTTTTTCACATTTTGACCCACCTACAATAATTTTTGCGGTTTTCCAGTATATTCAATGGTAATATGAATAGCATCATTAGAAAGTACATCTTGTCACACAAAATAAAAGCCCCTTTTATAGACAGCTCCAATATAAGTTTGAAAAGTGTTCTCTTGCACAGTGGTAACCATTATGTGTCTCTTCCCATTACTCACTCAACAAAACTTAACGAAGAATATGAAAATTTAAAAATCGGATCACACAAAATCCCTTATCATCAGTGGTCGATTTGTGTTGATCTGTAGATGGTGAACTTCTTGCTTGGACAGAAATCTGGATACACGAAATACCTATGCTTCATGTGCCTCTGGGATAGCAAGGCAAAGCAAGTTCACTGGACAAAAGTGTCATGGCCTGCAATGGAAGAAATGATTGTTAGCGCTGTGAATATCATCAAAGAGCCGCTGGTGGACAAGAACAAAATTATTCTCCCACTGCTTCATATTAAGCTAGGATTGATGAAGCAATTTGCTTCAAGAATATTTATAGATCATTCCCTGGAATAAGCATGAAAAAACTAAGGGCGACATGTATGAAGCTCGCCGGGTCGGGGCGCGCTTTTCCGCTAGTTTTCCGGCGAAATCTGCGCCTGATTTATGTCGGGCCGGGGCGCCGCCTCATACATTCCATGTAAAGTCCGCCGCGCCTCCCCAGTGTGTTAGGTGCAGTGCGGGACTTAGGCGCAGTGCGGCGCTGCGCCTGAGATTCGCCGCCGGAGGTAGTGCGGTCATCCATGTGGGGAAAAGTCCGACGCACCTTGCCAGTGTTTTAGGCGCAGTGCGGGACTGAGGCGCAGTGCGGCGTGCCCGAAGATTCCCCGCCCGGAGGTGCGCTCATACATGCGGGGAAAAGTTCCCTGCGCCTTGCCAATGTGTGGGGCACAGTGCGGGTACATGCGCGCAGTGCGGGACTTAGGCGCCGTGCGGGACTGCGCCAAAAATCTGTTCCGATGCGAGACAGGCTGGAAAACAGCGAGAAATCATTCCACATGTCGGTGCGGAGTATGAATCAAAAAATCACCTTTATAAAGGAGTTAAACATTCTCTGAAAAGAGCTCAAAACTCAAAAATAAAAAAATAATTAAAAAAAAAATCACTTTCAGATATCCTAATTCAAGAATCAGGATATTGGAAATTGCCGGGAATAACAGTAATTCAAATTCTTGAAAGCTATTCTCATTGGTCGCAAAGAAACCGGGCCAATCAGAATAGGAGCGACAGTGAACCATTAAAACTTATGGAGAACTATTGACCAATCAAATTCAAAGGCGGGACAGTTCAAAATACAGTAAAAATGCAGAAAAGAGCTGATTGGCTGAGCTACCGGGTGTTTGGGCTAGCCTCGGCCAATCAGAAAGGAGCGACAAGACCCATTAAAACTTATGGAAAAATATTGACCAATCAAATTCAAAGGCGGGACAGTTCAAAATACAGTAAAATGCAGAATAGAGCTGATTGGTTGAGCTAGCGGGGGCTTGGCTATCCCAGCCAATCAGAGCGCGAGCTACTTTCTCCCATTGTAGTCTATGGAGAGATAGGCGCCATGCAAAACTCGGCGCTCAGCACCGTGCGGCATGGAGTATGAATAAAAAAATAATTTTTATTAAGTGTAAAATATTCTCTGAAAAGAGCTGAAACCTTCTATAAAACATAACATTAATAAAAACCCGAACAACGCATTTGTCGCCGAGACCCGGCGCAACATAAGGATTGGTTATAGAGAATTGGCCGGAAATACAGTAATTTCAAATTGTTTAAGCTCTTCTCATTGGTCGGCATAAACCAGCCAATCAGAATAGGAGCGACAGTGTCCCATTATAACCTAGGGAGAGGTTTTGACCAATCAGAATAGGAGCAACAGTGTCCCATTATAACCTATGGAGAAATATAGACCAATCATATTCAAAGGCGGGACAGTTCAAAATACAGTAAAAAGGCAGAAACGAGCTGATTGGTTGAAGCGGCGGGGGCTCGTCCAGCTTAGCCAATCAGAGCGCGAGCTACTTTTCTCATAGAGTTTTTATGGGGAAAAGAAATTCCGAGCGGGGCTCTGTGATTGGCTAAGTTAAAAGAGGCGCGTTATTTGGACCAATGGGAGAGCGAGCGACGCTCCCTATGGGTTTCTAATGCAAACTGAAATAAAACTGTACATGGACGAAATCAAATGATAAAGACTACAGAAGTTGTCCCGATGTGTATATAAAATGAATAATAATATGGGGGTAACGAAAAAAAATATTGCATCAATCAAATCATTTTTATTTCTTTATTTTCGTTCCACCAATACTATTGATCCTTGGATAACGAAAATAAAGAAATAAACATGATTTTATTGAATTAATATTTTTTTTTCGTTACCCACATATTATTATTCATTTTAATACACATCGGGACAAATTCTGTAGTCTTATAATTTGATTTTGGCCATGTACAGTTTTATTTCAGATTGCATTACAAAACCCATAGGAGCGTCGCTCGCTCTCCCATTGGTCCAAATAACCGCCTCTTTTAAAATTAGCCAATCACAGATCTCGCAAATTTCTTTTCCCCATATTACTCTTTTAGAATGTAGCTCGCGCTTTGATTGGCTAAGCTGGACAGCCCCCGCCGCTTCAACCAATCAGCTCGTTTCTCCCTTGTAACTGTATTTTGAACTGTCCCGCCTTTGAATATGATTGGCCCAATTTTTCTCCATAGGTTTAATGGGTCCCTGGTCGTTCCTATTCTGATTGGTCCATTGTCCTCCATAGGATATAGGGGGCCACTGTCGCTCCTATTCTGTTGGCTGGTTATGCCGACCAATCAGAAGAGCTTAAACAATTTGAATTACGGTATTTCCCGGCGATTCTCTCTATTGCAATTCCCTATGAAAGCGCCGGTCCGGCGACAAACGCGTTTTTCGGGGTTTTAACAGATTTTTTTTTACAGAAGGTTTTAGCTCTTTATCTGATAATATTTTACACTTTATCAAAAATGATTTTTTTATTAATACTTCATGCCGCAGATTTAAGTGCGCCGATCTCTCCATAGACTACAATGGGAGAAGTACCTCGCGCTCTGATTGGCTGGGATAGTCAAGCGTCCGTTAGCTCAGCCAATCAGCTCTTTTCTGTATTTTTACTGTATTTTGACATGTCCTGCCTTGGATTTTGATTGGTCTATATTTCTCCATAGGTTATAATGGGGCACTGTCGCTCCATTCTGATTGGGCAAAACTTCTCCATAGGATATAATGGGTCCTTTGTCCGCTCCTATTCTGATTGGCTGGTTTCTGCCGGGCCAATGAGAAAACGCTTTTAACAATTTAAATTACTGTATTTCCGGCAATTCTCTCTATTGCAATTCCCTATGTAGCGCCGGTCTCAGCGACAAACGCGTTGTTAGGGATTTAACTGATTTATTTTTAGAGAAGGTTTCAGCTCTTTATCTGATAATGTTTTACACTTAATAAAAATAATTTTTTTATTCATACTCCATGCCGCACGGCACTGACGCCGAGATTGCATTGCGCCCCTCCTCCATAGACACAATGGGAGAAGTAGCTCGCGCTCTGATTGGCTGAGATAGCCAAGCCCCCGCCGCATTAACCAATCAGCTCATTTTCTGCCTTTTTACTGTATTTTGAACTGTCCCCGCCTTGGATTTTGATTGGTTCAACATTCTCCATATGGCTGTAATGGGTCTTTTGTCGCTGCTATTCTGATTGGCCGAGATAGCCAAGCCCCCCTAGCTCAACCAATCAGCTCTTTTCTGCATTTTACTGTATTTTGAACTGTCCCCGCCATTGATTCTGATTGGTAAAATCGTTCTCCATAGGTTTTAAGGTTCACTTTTGCTCCTATTCTGTTTGGCCGTTTATGCCGACCAATGAGAATAGCTTTCAGAATTTGAATTACTGTATTTCCGGCAATTTCCAATATCCGATTTCTTGATTATAGCGCCGTTCTAGATTTTTTGGAAATGATTTTTTTTTTTTGTTATGTTTATTTTTGAGGTTCAGCTCTTTTCTGACAGTTTTTTCCGCCTTTTAAAGGTGATTTTTTCGGATTCATACCCCCTGCCCGCCGGAGCGTAGCCCGAGATTTCTGTCGCGATCTTCTATCTGCTTCCTCGCATGTCCGATCCTGCTTCACTTCGCCGCCGCCGAGCATTTAGGGCCAAAAAAAACTAGGTCTGCCTGTCGAGCGGGCCCAGCGCTGCACTGCGCCTCACTTTGCCGACTTGCGATCGTACATGCCTCGGAGTTTTCGAGCGCGCCGCGTCCCGCCCCGGAACGCCTACACCGCGTCCACACCGCACCCCTTGCCCGCCCCTTCATGCGGGGTGCAGCTGAAAGTGGCAAACACTGCGCCTAACACCACATCCCTGCGTCCGACAGGGGGATTCGGGCCGGGAGGCGCAGTATACGCCAAAAAACAGGCGTAAAGCCCGTTCATACATGTCGCCCTAAAAGCTGAAATCTCTAATGGCCCTCATATTCGTAAACTAATGCACGATTCCAATACCAAATGAATAAATGACAAGGAGGCTTCGGCCTGGAAGAGTTTTGTCTCTGTTGTGAAGAACTACTTGGGTAATCACAGAGCAGACAATTATGACGAACTGGTGCAAGATATGCTAGATAACTTCAGAAATGTGTGAGTTAATATGAACATAAAGATGCACTACATAGCCATTGAAACAGATGTATAGATAACTTTTGAGACTTCAGCGAGGAACAAGGCGAGAGGTTCCACCAGGATATGAAGGTGATGGAGGAGAGATATCAAGAAGGGTGGCATGATGGCATACTACTATTGGAGCCTTCCACATGATTGTCCTGATGACACACACAAAAGAAAATCACATAAACAGTGTTGTTTGAAGCGCTGACATTAATAACAATAACTACATAAATACATAACTTTTTCCTGTCACTTAGATATTTTTCATTACTTTATTGTATGATGTTAGTCTTTTTACTTACTAGTTGTAACTAAATATATAATGATTTATTATAATAGTACTTCAATCCTGAATGCTTTTCAAACATGTTGTGTTATTGTATTATGTAACTTTAAAATGTCTTGGAAGCTAGAGCCAATCTGGCGCAAACGGATATCATACTCTTAATCAGTACCATGAACTTAATATAAAACCGTTCAGACATTTTAGGCACCAAAACCAGTGTCTACCAGTGATTTATAATGTCCTTATAAAAGTTTCTTAAATGATTTGATAAATCTAATCCAACCATGAATTGCGCATCTTTTGATCATACCTTAAAATTGCTTAAAAAATGTTAGGACCATGCCAGTTTTCAGGCTGCAGTGCAGTCCTTTGTCCGCAAAGCATGGCAGAGACTATGCTTTTGGCCATGAAGTTCACTTATATTGCAGGTTCTTTGCACTGTCTGAAAAATGTCCGATAATGTGCTGTCTGGGTGTGATTGACAGCTCTGCCACACCTGTCTGGTTCTGCTAGGGCAGGGCAGCAAACCATATTGCTTGATTGGTGAGTGACAGATGCCTGCACCACTCACCTTTCTTGTCTGGCTGTTTGCATTCTATGTGGTCCAGATGTCAGAGGGCCAGTCCAATTATGCCCTGGAACCTAACTCTAACATCCCTATTTAAGTCCACAGTTCCTGTGGTTCTGTGCTGGTAATAGTCTTTGGCTTAAGCTGGTATGCTGTGTATTCTTTTTGGATTACCTCGAATTTTGGACCTAGTGCCCGCCTTTTTGACATTTGTTTATTATTATTGCCTGCCACTTCTGTACCTGTTTTGTTGGTTCTGTGTTTGCACCTTCTCAGGGTAGAGAACGCCGTCCAGTTGTCGCTGACCGCTTAGGGTCGGGCCGGCAAGTAGACAGCACACTGTCTGTCCCTGTCCTTCTATCCTGGTTCTGCAGTTCATAAAATTATCACCAGCCCAAAAGATTTTTTCCCTGCCATCTGGATTAGTTCCTATTCTGCAGCTCACTAATCGGATGAAGGGCTTTATTAACTTTGTATCTGACCTGGCTATACAAATGCAGCTCCTCACCCAGCAGCAAATTGCTGCTGCCAGTCAACAGTCAGCAGTCCAGGAGCCTAAAATGCTTCTCCTGGACCAGTTTTCAGGCAACTGCTGAAGGTGTGAGACTTTTCAGGAGTCATGTCGGTTATATTTTAGGATTAAGCCACTTGCCTCTGAGCCAAAATGGTGGGTGTAGTGGTCTCCCTTTTACCGGGTGATCCCAAAGAATGGTCTCACAAGCCCCCTCCCACAGCTCCAGAGTGAAGTTCCTTGGACCTGTAAGTGCTATAGTGTCACACACGCCTTTCCTATATATAGGAAGTGTTTTACTCGGTTTGTTAGTTTTATCTTAACTTCATGTTAAGCTTGTATATACTGTATGTTATGTTAACTTCAAGGTTTGTGAGTCTAGTTATGACTGGCTGGACTTTTGAAAAAAAGCATAGGGGAGAAATTAAAGTACTATCCTGTTTAATTATTTCTCTTTTCATTTAAGGGCGTCATTTAGAATAACACCTCAACTACTTTGAACTTATCCATACGTCCAAGTGGTTTGGGGGTTAACACACCTGGATGTATTGACACGTCCTGGGGATCGTGTGAACTCTAAAACAGCTGTATATTACAGATGACATCCCGCAGCATCGACCCCAACTAGAGATCACTCCGGGTGGGGAGGGTGGCGTTTAGCTCCTTAGCTGCAGCGATCTTGCAACAGCTAAATTTGCAACAGCTAAATGACATACAGAAGAAGGGAGCTCCTTCTGTGCTCAGTCGGTGCATCAGCTGCACGATCATGCGGCTTCTGTCTCCTGCCTGTTAGCCCTCCAGGTATACAATGCCCAGCAGTGCATTTTGGGCACAGCCAGGCATGGTGACTGACAGTTGCCATAGAGTCCAGTAAACAGCAATAAGCTGTGTACTGATCTCTATCGTATCAGTGACGTGAAGATCACTGATACAAGTCTGCTATGGGGAAAAGTAAAAATTTTTTTTTAAAAAAAAACAGTAAAACACAAATACGAAAAATAAAAGTACACCGCCCTTATCCCATTTATAAACACCAAACATAAAAAGAAATAAAGTACACATCTTTAGTATCACCACATGTGTAACAACCTACCCTATAAGTTTGTCATGTTAATTAACCCGCACGGTGAATGCCATAACAGAACCAAAAAAAATAGAATCACGAATTCAAAAACTCATATAAAAGCAAAAGTGGTACCAATTAAAACGTCAGTTGATTTCACCAAAAAAATCCCTTACACAGCTCTGTATATGGAAAAATAAAAAAAGTTATGGCTATCAGAAGATAGCTATTAGAGATGGGCGAATTAATTCTAACGAAGTGGAATTCGTTTAGAATTTCAGGAAAACTTCAGTTCTGAACGAAGTCGAACTTTGGGGTACTTCGGGTGAACGAAGTGTGCTTTTGATTGATAAAATGGCTGCGAGCACATGGCGTTACATGGGGCAAAAAACTCTGGGAGGAAGAAGGGCATAGCCTGCATGACATGTGCAGAGATGAAGCCAATCAGAGACCGGCAGGATTCTGTGACGTCACCGCACTATATAAGTCCGGGCGCGACGCTGGGAGCTCATACCGCTCTCACTGTACTGATTAGGGAAGGTGCAGCCGCGGCTGCTTATGATAGCTGATACTAAAGAACTCATTTTTATACAGCAATTTTTGGGGGGTGTCACAGCTTGTCTCAGAGACTGCTTCTCTTATGTTCTAATTCTGATTTTGTGGGGTATTGGAACTGAAGTCCAGTGTGCGTCCAGTG
Organism: Phyllomedusa bahiana; assembly: GCA_025379985.1. Classification (NCBI taxonomy): domain Eukaryota; kingdom Metazoa; phylum Chordata; class Amphibia; order Anura; family Hylidae; genus Phyllomedusa; species Phyllomedusa bahiana. Next base: position 12,299 of record JAODAL010028282.1, read on the forward strand.
CAGCTGCAAATACATTTTAATGCTATCTGCTCACAGCACATTGAATATCCAAGGGTGATCTAAGCCTGTTCCTGTTGTATTCATTTAAAGAAACAGCGTTTTTACAATACAAATACCACTTCATTTTTGGCTGCTCAATTCTTTTGTGCAATTTACATCCAGGGGTTAATTAAGCGTTGTTCTGCTGCTGTGGTGACTAAAAGAAAACGTTTATTTCACCGCCAAAAAAGACATTTTTCCTGTAGCATAATTCACAGCGAAGGTTAATTACAAGTTTTACTCTTGTTGTGTAGCGTAGAAAACACGCCATTGTAACACGCTACAAAGCTCGTAGTTTTTGGCTGCTCAATTGTTTTGCGCAATTTACATCCAGGGGTTAATTAAGCGTTGTTCTGCAGATGTACTCAGTAAAAGAAACTTTCTTTTTCACCACCACAGAAGAAATTCTGTAGCATAATTCATATCCGAATGTTAATTAAGCCTGTTTGTGCTCTTATATTCAGTAAAATACACAGAGTTTATAAATGGCACATACAAGTCAATTTTTCCTGCCCATTTGTGGAGTGCAATTTATATCCAAGGGTTACCCAAGCTTCTTAGTGGGTTAATTTGGCGTCAAATACAGGGTGTGTATTTATCATATACAGATATCTTCATCAAACAGTGTCTGTACATGCGAGTGGCAGAGGCACAAACATTCCTGGAGAAGGCCCAGGTCGCAGAACAGCAAGGGGACGTCGCAGCAGGGGTCACTCGGTGAAGCCACAACTGCCACTGTCATCTAGCGGCCGTGTGTTGTTCAGCAACCCAATGGTTGTTGATTGGTTGACTAGGTCATCCACTTCCTCCCAGATGACATCTGACAACCCCAGCCAAGAGTCGGTGGGAACGTCAGACACAACCCTTAGTTGGCATGGCTCGGGAGCGGGTCAGCGGCCCTCACCTGTCCTCAACCCGCCTCTGTCCCATCCGGTTCCCTCAGCCAGAGATCTACTATGTGGTCTGGGCTCAGCGCCACTATATAGCGAGGATGAACAATTTGAGGAGGGCAGTCAGCAGCTACTTGGCAGCGAAGAAATGGGGCCAATATCCCCTGCTTCTTGCAGTAGGCGGCAAAGTATAGATGTGGAGAGTGGCATGGGAGGTCATGTTGTGAGGGGTCAGCCTCTGCATACCAAGACCGGTAATGAGGACAGCAGTGACGATGAAACACAAATAGATGATGATGTAGCCGACCGCACTTGGGAGCCGGGTGAGGCAAGGGCTTCATCATCGTCAGGAGAAGAGGGCGTCAGCTTGCGCGTCAGGCAGCGGCACAGCCAGCAAGTGGGTTGTGTGGCCTTGAGTCAGCAGGATAGCAGCAGTGTGAGGTCGGGAGCCAAGCGGCCACGGGGTAAAAAACCCGCTTCGCAGGTCCAAGAAAGTAGCGGCACAGGGGCTCAACGAGGCAGCGGCGGCAGTAGTCACTCAGTGCGGAGCGTTGGCGGTAAAATCCGATACTCGGCGGTGTGGCAGTTCTTTGCTAAGACACCGGAGGAGCCGAATATGGGTATATGTAGAATCTGTGGTCAGAAAGTGAAGCGTGGTCAGGGAGCTAACGTTGGCACCACGGCCCTGCGTCAACACATGCAGCGTCACCATCCGGTGGCCAAATGGTGGACTCTGCACCGTTCAGAGAACTAATGGCTTGTGCCGAGCCGAGATGGAGACTTCCAAGCCGTAATTTCTTTTCCAAAAAAGGCAGTACCAGCACTTCATAAATATGTAGAACAGAAGGTGGGCCAGTCCTTGAGCTTATCGGTTTGTTCCAAGGTGCATGGCAGCGCGGACGTCTAGAGCTGTAACTACGGTCAGGGACAGTACATGTCTTTTACGGCCCACTGGGTGAATGTGCTTCTGGCCCAGGCACACCAACAACTTGGACAGGAGACGCCGCTTTCTCCTCCACGTTGTCAAACTGCGGCTCCTGCGCCAATGTCCGCCTCCTCCTCCTCCACCACCACCACCACCATCTCAGCCTCCACAAGTACTGCTCCATCATACCACATGTGTAGGGCACAGCGGTGTCACGCAGTTCTACACCTGGCTTGCTCGGCGAACGAAGTCACACAGGGAAGGAACTGTTCCACATCATGCAGCAAGAAATCGATGTGTGGCCTTCTCCGCGCCAACTGCAAATCGGAACCATGGTGACGGACAATGGGAGGAACATGGTGTCCGCGCTGCACCGAGGAGGGATGGTCCATGCGCCCTGCATGGCGCACGTGTTCAATCTGGTTGTGAAAAGGTTCCTGAAGTCTTCCACCGATCTTCAGAAGATTCTGAAAATGGCCAGGAAACTCTGCATGCACTTCATACAAAGCCAGGAACACCCTCCTCGAGTTGCAGTGGCAGAACGGCCTCCCCCAACACACTCTGATATGCGATGTTTCCACCCGTTGTAATTCCAGCCTGCACTGTATGAACAGAGAAAGGCCATTAACGATTTTTTGATGATCCAGGCGGACAGGAGTACTCCCCTGTGTAACTTTGATGTCAGCCAGTGGCAGCTCATGCGTGACACCTGCCGTTTGTTGAAGCCATTCGATGAGGCCACGTTATTTGTCAGTCGCCAGGACTACGGGATGAATAACGTCATTCCACTGCTTCATGTCCTGGAACAGATGCTGAAAACTCTGTCTGGGCAGGGGACTGGAGACGTGGCGACTACATCTCGCGGCCACATGAGTCCGGTGGGGACTGAAATGGAGGAGGAGGAGGAGGACATTGGAGCAGAAGCATTGTCTGGTGAAATGAGTGGATTTTCTACCCAGGTGACAAGAGAGGAGGAGCAGGAGCAACTGGAGGAGGTAGATGGAGATGAGGAAGACGCGGCAGATGACCCTCGAGCACCGAGGCAGTCTACAGAGTTGGAGGCAGGGAGCCCTCGGAGTCACTTGTGCAGATAGCCCGCAGCATGCTGATTTGCCAGGCTAGTGACAGCCGAATAGTCAGCATCCGGCAGAGGGATGACTTCTGGCTCTCCACCCTATTGGACCCTCGCTACCGGTCCAAAATTGGAGCCTTTTTCCCAGCTATTGAGAGGGAGGACAAACTCAAATACTATAGGGAAATTCTCCGTAGTCAGTTGGCCACTGCCTATGTTCGGCATTTTCCCTCCTCTGACAGGTCTGACCGGGGGTTCCTCAGCGCTCTTGTACTACTGCTGTGGCTGCTGGGGGAAGGTGAGGGGGTAGGAGCAGTACCAGCTCCATCAGCAGCAACCTAAGTCTGGAGTCACTGATGAGCAGCTTCCTTCACCCGCCTAGTGAGGAGGGCAGTCGCCAGCAGCAGCAGGACCTGGAGCAGACCCTGAACCAACAGGTGGTGGCCTACTTGGACAGCACTCTGATACCCCAGTTAGAAGATCCGCTGGACTACTGGGCAGCCAAATTGGATGTGTGGCCGCAACTTGCCGAGTTTGCAGTGGAGAAGCTGTCCTGCCCGGCCAGTAGTGTGGCATCAGAGCGGGTGTTCAGTGCGGCGGGGGTCATCGTTACCCCAAGGAGAACCCGCTTGTCCACGGGAAATGTGGAATGACTGACCTTTGTCAAGATGAATCAGGCGTGGATCGGCCAGGATTTCCACACACCAATGCCTTAGGCGTCAGACTACATCAGCCATGACGCCTCACCCAAACTGTGAGAAATGAGTCTGGGTTCAAACTACCTGCCTCAGGCACTATTCTGATGCCGCCACCCGCCTGATGCCACACATCTGCTGACAGTTTCTCCATCTGCCACCAACCATCTTTACCAGGGACTGGTATTGCCACCCACCTCCATACTCTGTCATTGTGCCACTTTATGACCTCATGCTGCTGCTGCTGTTGCTGGTGCCGTGACATCCACACTGTGTCATTGTGCCACTCTCTGACCTCATGCTGTTGCTCCCGCCGCCGTCACCTCCACTCTCTGTCATTGTGCCACTCTGTGGCCTACTCCAGTTTTTGCCACCTCCAGAATGTCATTGTGCCACTCTCTAAACTCATGCTGCTGCCGCCGTCACCTCCACACTCTGTCATTGTGCCACTTTATGACCTCATGCTGCTGCTGTTGTTGATGGTGCCATGACATCCACACTGTGTCATTGTGCCACTCTCTGACCTCATGCTGTTGCTTCTGCCGCCGTCACCTCCACTCTCTGTCATTGTGCCACTCTGTGGCCTACTCCTGTTTTTGCCACCTCCAGAATGTCATTGTGCCACTGTCTGACCTCATGCTGCTGCCCCCGTCACCTCCACACTGTGTCATTGTGCCTCTTTGTGGCCTACTCCTGTTTTTGCCACCTCCAGAATGTCATTGTGCCACTCTCTAAACTCATGCTGCTGCCGCCGTCACCTCCACACTCTGTCATTGTGCCACTTTATGACCTCATGCTGCTGCTGTTGTTGATGTGCCATACATCCACACTGTTCATTGTGCCAGTCTCTGACCTCATGCTGTTGCTCCTGCCGCCGTCACCTCCACTCTCTGTCATTGTGCCACTCTGTGGCCTACTCCTGTTTTTGCCACCTCCAGAATGTCATTGTGCCACTGTCTGAGCTCATGCTGCTGCCCCCGTCACCTCCACACTGTGTCATTGTGCCTCTCTGTGGCCTACTCCTGTTTTTGCCACCTCCAGAATGTCATTGTGCCACTCTCTGACCTCATGCTGCTGCTGCCATGACCTCCACTCTCTGTCATTGTGCCACTCTGTGGCCTACTCCAGTTTTTGCCACCTCCAGAATGTCATTGTGTCACTCTCTGACCTCATGCTGCTGCCGCGTCACCTCCACTCTCTGTCATTGTGCACTCTGTGGCCTACTCCTGTTTTTGCCACCTCCAGAATGTTATTGTGCCACTCTCTGACCTCATGTTGCTGCTGCCGTGACCTCCACACTGTGTCATTGTGCCACTCTGTGGCCTACTCCTGTTTTTTGCCACCTCCAGAATGTCATTGTGCCACTCTCTGACCTCATGCTGCTGCTGCTGATGGACCTCCACTCTCTGTCATTGTGCCACTCTGTGGCCTACTCCAGTTTTTCAAAACCTCCAGAATGTGATTGTGCCACTGTCTGACCTCATGCTGCTGCCACCGTCACCTCCCCTCTCTGTCATTGTGCCACTCTGTGGCCTACTCCTGTTTTTGTCACCTCCAGAATGTCATTGTGCCACTCTCTGACCTCATGCTGCTGCCGTGACCTCCACTCTCTGTCATTGTGCCACTCTGTGGCATACTCCAGTTTTTCCCACCTCCAGAATGTCATTGTGCCACTGTCTGACCTCATGCTGCTGCCACTGTCACCTCCCCTCTCTGTCATTGTGCCACTCTGTGGCCTACTCCTGTTTTTGCCACCTCCAGAATGTCATTGTGCCACTGTCTGACCTCATGCTGCTGTGGCTGCCGCTGTCACCTCCACACTCTGTCACTAATGTTGCCACCTGAGCTCTCAGCTTGTTTTTTTCCAGCTTTCGCTGGCATGACTTTATCAGGCAACATTCCCACTTCAGTTTTTTGGTCAGTTTTGCCCTCTTAAGTGCCCAGGGAATTTTATAGTGAAGCGATTCTAAGAGCAGCGGCAGTCATGTGCGTGTCATACTAAAACACAACATTGTATGAAGACCAAACCAAGCTCCCTCTGCATATTTAAGCATGGCACAATGTTCTACAGCACCCTGCAGGCTCTGTGCAGCCTGGAAATAGCTGCTTTTTAACGTGATTTGTCCCAAAGTAATTCGGACCGAAGTTATTTTTGTCGGGAAATTCGGCGAAGTGAGCGAACCGAATTTTTGAGAAATTCGCCCATCTCTAATAGCTATGCATAAATATTGTTTTACACAACACAAACATTTCTTTTTTTAAAGCGTTTCAACATAAAAAAAACCTATAGCAATTGGGTATTGCCGTAATCGTCTTGACCCAAAAAGTACAAACAAACTTGTTATGTATACTGCACGGCGAACCCTGTTAAAAATAAAAATCACTACTAGGATTGCAATATTTTCTTCACGTTGCCTTCCAAAAAATGGATTTAAAAGTGATCAAAAAGCAGTGTCCCCCCAAAAATTATACCAATAAGAATGTCAAATCATCCCATAAAAAACAAGCCCCTATACAACTATGTACTCAAAAACATAAAAAGGTATGGCTCCTAGACTGTGGTGATGCAAAAACGTATTTTCCTGGTTGAATAAAAGTGTTTTTATTGTGTAAAAGCAGGAAAACATTAAAGAAATATACAAATTGGGTATCGCTGTAATCAAATTGACCTGCTGAGTAAAGCTAGCATGTTTTTTATACTGAATGGTGACCGCTGTAAAAAATACAGGATTGCTGTATTTTGTTCAAAATGCCTCGCAAAAACCTTAAGGGTATGTTCACAAGCTGTTTTTGGATCTGATTTTGGATCCGTGTTGGATCCCAAAATCGGATCCAAAAGCACTGCAGCAATCGGATCTAAAACAGATCCAACACGTATTCAAACATGCAGCTGCGTGTTTGAATACGTGTTGGATAAAGCGGGATTGCACCCTATAGTTTAAAATAGGGCTCCTGCTGCATCTTTGGGATGAAGAATTGACATGTCAATTCTTGGAACGGATCCGAAAAACGGGTCCGAAAGACGCAGTGAGACATGCATGGACAATCACACTGCTATTTATTATATATATATGTGTGGGTCCATTTGGGGTCAGATAGATGGATCCAAACACATATCGAAAAAGCATATGTTACATGGAGTAAAACACGCCGTGTGAACATACCCTAACGAAAAGTGATCTAAGCATCATATGAACCCCATAATAATACAATTAAAAACAGTAACTTATCCTGCAAAAAATAAGCCCATACACAGCAAAATAAAAAAGTTATGGCTCTCAGACTATGATACCATAAAAGCGCAGTTTTTTCTAAACCTATATATAACATCTATATAATTGTAATTATACCAACCCACATAGTAAAGTTATCATGTCATTTATACCACACGGCGAACGTTATAATAATGAAGTCCAGAAACCAATGACGGAATTGCGGGTTTTTTTACCCCCATTTTCATGGACCAATGCTAAAAAAAACTATGGAACACCTGTGCACCCAAAATGCACAATATACCCTTAGATGAGATCCATGAGAGGTGTTGAATCCACCTTTTCTGGTACTTTAGGGGTTTTGCAAATGTGACATAGCACCCACTTATATCTCTGTTCCAAAAGCCAAATAGCGCTCTCTCCATTGTACGCCATGGCATGTGCCCAAACAGCAGTTTGCACCCACATACAGGGTATTGTTAAACTCGGAAGAAATTGCATAACAAAATTTGGGGTGCTTTTTTTCCAGACTTCCTTGTATAAATGAAACATTTTGGGCCACATATATGAAAACTGTCTAGGTCTAAAATTCACTGTGTTGCCCATAGGAACCAATCAGAGTGCCTCTTTCATGTTTCCAGAGCACTATATGAAATGGAAGGGGCGCTCTGATTGGTTGCTATGGGCAACAAAGTGAATTTTAGACCTAGACAGTTTTCATACATGTGGCCCTTTCCAGATTGTTGGAAAAAAAAAATTCTTATTTTCACAGCCTAATGCTAAAAAAAATTTTTTAAACACCTGTGTGGTTGATATACTCACTACACCCCTGAATATATTCCTTAATGGGTGTAATTTCCAATATGGGGTCTTTTTAGGGGTATTTATTAAGTTTTAGCAACTTAGAGTGTTCGCAAACCTGGAATGGTGCCTAAATAAAATCATAATGAAAATGATACCCCAGAGTCCGGTAAGTGCTCCTCCTATTCTGAGGCTTGTGGTTAAGCCAAATAGCGCACTAGGGCCACATATGGTATTTCTCTAAAAATGGTAGAATTGCGAGAATTGATATTAAGTTACATTTCCATGGTCACATATACTGTGTTACAGTGAATAATAGATAAAAATTGAAAATCTGCAAAAAAAAATGAAATATTGAAATTTCACCTTCACATTAAGAATACTTTAAAGGGTTTAATTTATTAGATGGAGTCATTCATGGGGCTATCAAACATATAGGTCCCTCAAAACCATATCAGAACTGGACTGATCTTTTGAAAAATCAATGTTGCAAATTTCCTTCAAAATGTGAAAAATTACTACTAAATTTCTAAGCCCTCTAAAGTTGTAAAAAAATAAAAAGACATTTAAAAAATTACGCCAACCTATATTATACATATAGTAGATGCTAGTTATAAACTATTTTGTGGTGAATAATTATCTGTCTTGCACAAAGAAATTTTAGAACTCTGGATTTTCACAAAATTTTGATATTTTTCACAAATAAACAAGGATTGTATGGACCAAAATTTCTTACTAAGTTAAAGTACAATGTGTCATGAGAAAACAGTCTCTGAATTACATGGATAGGTAAAAGCATTAAAAATGTATTCGCACATAAAGTGATACGTCAGATTTCAAAAATAGGGCTGTGTCAGGAAGGCCAAAACTGGCTGGGTCCTTAAGGGGTAAATGTCTTAGAATGTTAAAGAGATGGGTAATTCCAAGTGCATAATTTTTTTTCCCACATTAGGAAACATCATCCGCAATTTGACCCCAGATATAGTTTCACAAATGCAGAAATCCTGGGGACAATGGTCAGCATAGTACATGTTCTATTCTTGTTCCAAGGGAAGTTTGTAATTTATTTACAGATGATTCATATGGGAGGCAGGTAGTATTCATTCAGGCATAGATAGAGTCTCAGCCTTATGTGATTTTTGATGTGCATGTTCCACTCCCTTCCAATCTTTCCCGTTTTTTGCAGCTCAATTCCCTAGTGCCAATATACTCTGTTTCAGAAATCGTAATATGATACTGGATATTGCTTTGGATAGGTTTCAGACACTTCATCCTTCAATAGGGATGTCCTCTATGGCATTGACTAATTTACGTACATAATTAGAATGTTATGATTTATGGAATCTGTGGTGTCATGAAAATGCAGCTACTATTGTCATTCTGCTAATAGAGACACCCTATACATAGTCGATTACCTCTGTGTCAACGATAAAGTAGCTGGGATGTTGGAGGTTGTGGAATATCTACCTACAGTAGAAGCTTCTCAGACCATTCACTAATGGCTTAGTTTAGGATCCCATCTATGACAATTCAGTGCCATGGCTGAAGAATCAACCCATTTTTGATGACCTGGCTACAGGAAGGGTGTGACAATACTTGTATTTAAAAGAGTGCACAGGTCACAATTTTTCACTAAAGAAAAATTTTACGAACTTGGCAATCAATCTAGCAGTTTGTTGACTCACCTCGTGCATTGTAATACTGAACCTCCAAATGTTATATGTATTAAATCTGAAGCTGGTGAGGTATTGTCCAGTAGTGACTTGTAAGGGACAGGTTTTACCAATAATATAATGACTTATACCAGATGCGGTATTTCTCCTCTTTCGGGAAAATGATCGGAGGAATCACCATTATTAATTTGTGAGAAGATCAGACTTGGTTGCACCGATATTCTTTGAAAAATTAAAGACGCTATTAAAATGCTGGCTAAGGGTAAATCCCCCAGACCAGATGTGATTTATTTAGAGGTGTATCAGCACTATCATGGGTCGCTTGTGCCAACGCTTCTAGATAACTAAAGTATCTCACAAAAGTGAGTTCATCCCTCACATTTTTGTAAATATTGTATTATATTTCTACATGGGACAGCACTGAATATATAACACTTTAGTACAATGTAAAGTACTAGGGTACAGCTTGGATAAAAGTGTAAATTTGGTGTGCCCTCAAAATAACTCAACACATAGTAATCAATGTCTAAACCGCTGGCAACAAAAGTGAGTACACCCTTAAATGAAAATTGACAAATTGAGACCATAGTGTCACTATATTGTGTGGCCACCATTATTTTCCAGCACAAACTCTCTTGGGCATGGAGTTCACTAAAGCTTCACAAGTTGCCACTGGAATGCTCTTCCACTTCTCCATGACGATATTATGGAGCTGATGGATGTTAGAAACCTTGCGCTCCTCCACCCTCCATCTGAAGATGTCCCACAGATGCTCAATAGGGTTTAGGTCTGGAGACATGCTTGGCCAGTCCAGCACCTTTACCCTCATTTTCTTTAGCAAAGCAGAGGTCATCTTGGAGGTGTGTTTGGAGTTATCATCATGTTGGAATATTGCCTTGCAGCCCAGTTTTTTGAAGCAAGGGTATCATGCTCTGCTTCAGTATTTCAGAGTACATGTTGGCATTCATAGTTCCCTCAATGAAATATAGCTCCCCACAGCTGGCAGCACTCCTCCAGCCCCAAACCATGACACTCTGACCACTATGCTTGACTGTAAACAAGACACACTTGTCTTTGTACTCCACACTTGGTTGCCACTACACATCTATCAGTTTCAGGGTGTTACCAATCATCTTATAGCCTAAGCCATGTTTATGTAGAGCAAAAAAAAAAATGTTAAATCCTCGGACAGTTCTTTTCCATGAGGTCCCATGTTGAATTTCCAATGACCAGTGTGATCATTGGAAGTGTGAGAGAGTGTGCTCCTTTGACCCTCACACCGGGTTGCAGACCCACCTGTGTTTCACTGGTGAGCAGCGCCGCATGTCAGGCTGTGGGCGCACTCTCTCCTCTGCTCTATTCCGCTGCTACTCACCTGTCCATGCTCCAGCCGATTTCCCAGCTCCCTAGGGTGCATGTGCCGGCTCTGTTAGATTTAAAGGGCCAGCGAACCGGTAATTGCTGACACTGGCCCTATTTAACCCTGCCCCTTCCTTACTCCCTTGCCAGATCTTTAGTGCTTTTTGCCTACTGAGAAAGAGTTCCTGAAGTTGTTCCATTGCTATACCGTGTATCATATCAGTTGCATCTGTCCCTCGACCACGAACCATTGCCACCTGTCCTGACCTTCCTGCTTGTCGCCGACTATGAGTTGCCTAATGATTCTGTACCTCGCTACACCTCGGGTGCCATCGCAAGCAAGTCATGTCAGGGGTAGCGACCTGGTAGAATTCCCGGGACCTATTTAGATTCCACTCCCCAGCTTGGCTTATACCACCGCTTGCGGTGTTCTAGATGATCCACTACTCCAGCCGCTGCAGTAAGATCCGGCACTGGATCCTGTCAAGGTGCCTCTGCTGAGCGTCGCTGACCTCACCACCATCGTGGCCCAGCAGTCGCAGCAGATTGCAAAAAAAACGCAGCAACTCAGCCATCTATCCGCCATGATGCAGCAGCTCCTCACCACTCAGCAGTAGCAGCCGTCTACCGTGGCTCCCTCTGCATCATCGTCTCCTGCATTGTCCGCCAGCCCAAGTCTATGTCTGTCCATGCTGATCAAATTCGATGGGGACCCCAGAGCCTGCAGGGGTTTTATCACTCAGTGCTCCATGCATGTGGAACTGATGGGCAGTCAGTTTCCTACCAAAAGGTCTAAGGTGTCTTTCATGGTTAGCCTCCCCTCCGGGAAAGCCCTGTCCTGGGCTATACCCATCTGGGAAAGAGATGACCCAGTCACGGCCATCCTTGCCACGTTCCTCAGTGAGTTCCGCAGCGTCTTTGATGAACCAGCCCAAGCCTCTTCTGCAGAGTCCACCTTATTGAACCTGTGCCAAGAGGACTCCTTTGTAGGTGATTATGCAGTGCAATTCCACATCCTGGCTTTGGAATTGTCCTGGAACGACGTGGCATTGAGTGCCACCTTCAAGAAGGGCTGCTCCAGCCAGATAAAGGACAGCCTGTCTTCCCATAATCTCCCTTCTTCACTGAGTTACCGTATCCACCTGGCCACTCGGATTGACGTACGCTTCTCGGAGAGACAGGAGGAACTCAGTCAAGAGCACGAACCGGCCAGGACACGTCAACTACCCCATCTTGCCCCGGTATTTCAAAGGCCTCCACTTCATCCATGTATTGATTACTGCAGTCTCAATAAGATAACCGGAAAGAACCGTTACCCCTTGTAGTTGATTACTGAACTCTTTGAACGGTTTGTGGAGCCAAAAATTTTTACAAACTGAACCTGCGTAAAGTCTACAACCTTATTCGGATCCATGAGGGAGATGAGTGGAAGATAGCCTTCAACACACGGATGTGCACTTTGAGTACCAGGTTATGCCCATCGGACTCTGTAATGCTCCAGCAGTCTTCCTGGAATTTGTCAATGACATATTCAGGGACCTCTTATACACCTGTGTTGTTGTCTATCTGGAAGATATCCTGGTTTTCTCACCCGATCCAGAGTCCCACCAGGTTCATGAGTGCCAGGTTCTAGGGCGTGTACAAAAAAATCGCGTTTATGTCAAGCTAAAAAAGTGTCTCTTCCACCAGAACAGCCTCCCGTTTCTCAGATATATCATTTCGGACAAGGGTCTGCAGATGAACCCCGCTAAATTGTCTGTCGTTCTGCAGTGGCCGCGGCTCTACAGCCTATGAGTCATACAGTGGTTTCTGGGTTTCACCAACTATTCTAGGTAGTTCATGCCACACTTCTCAACAGTGGTGTTACCAATGGTGGCACTCACCAAGAAAAATGGCAACCCAAAGCCATGGCCATCTGCAGCTTAAGAAGCTTTCTCTATGCTGAAATTGGCATTTGCATCTGCACCCATGCTTTCTCTACCAGATATGGAGAAGCCATTTTTCTTAGAAGTCGATGCCTCTTCAGTTGGGGGCGGGGCAGTTCTTATTCAAAAAGGTCCCAAAGGCAAGATCCTCACATGTGGCTTCTTTTCTAAAATTTTTTCATCCGCAGAGAAGAATTATACATTCGGGGACTGGAAATTACTGGCGATCAAACTGGCTTTGGAAGAATGGCGCTATCTCCTTGAGGGGGCTCATCACCCTGTCAATATCTACACCGACCACAAAAACCTCCTACCTTCAGACAGCCCAACGTCTAAACCTGTGCCAAGCCCAATGGTCCCTATTACTTTCCCGGTTTGATTTTCTAATTCATTTTCCCATGCATCTGACATGATAGGGGAAGAACCAGCTCATTTGCACATCATTCCGCCTGAAAGTCTGATCTCTGCTGCTCCCGTGGACCTCCAGCATGTTCCTCTGGGCAAGACACATTTCCCTACTGAATACCAGTTATAAAATTTTAAATAGAATTCTGGCAACTTAATTTATCTGAACCAAATCAGATTTATGCCCAGGAAATGCACCTACAAGTGATTCAAAGATTGTTTTGTCATGACACTTTGTGCTTTAAGTTAGTAATACATTTTGGTCCATACAATCCTTGTTTATATAAAATATAAAATATCAAAATATCATGAAAATTTAGAAAAATTTGCAATTTTCAAAGTTCAAAAATGTCTGCGTGTAAGACAGATAGTTATTCCACTCAAAATAGTTTATATTTAGCATCTACCATATGTCTACTGTAGGTTGGCATCATTTTTTTTTAATTTATTTTTTACCACATTAGGAGGCTTAGAAATTTAGTAGTCATTTTTCACATTTTCAAGAAAATTTGTAAAAATTTATTTTTTTCAGGAACCAGTCCAGTTCTGAGGTGACTTTTAGGGGTCTGCATGTTGGGTACCCCAATAAATGACCCCATCTTAGAAACTAGACCCCTTAAAGTATTTAAAAAAAACATTTAGGAAGCTTGATAACCCTTTAGGTATTTCACAGAAATTAAAGTAAAGTGGAGGTGAAATATCAAAATATCACTTTTTTTGCAGATTTTCAATTTATATTCATTATTCACTGGAACACAATAGATGTGACCAGGTAGATGCAACTCAACATAAATTCCCCATATTCTGCCGTTTTCAGAGATATCCAATATGTGCACTATTTGGCTCAACCACAAGCCCCAGAATAGGAGGAGCACTTACGGGACTCTGGGGTCTCATTTTCATTACAATTTTATTTAGATACCATTCCAGGTTTGCGGACACCCTGAGGTGCTAAAACTTAATAAACTCCCCTAAAAACACCCCATATTGGAAACTACACCCCTTAATGAATATATCCAGGGGCGAAGTGAGTATATCGACCCCACAGGTTTTTCTCAAATTTTTTTAGCATTAGGCCCTGAAAATTAAAAAAATAAAATTTTTCAACAATCTGCAATTTTAGCTGAAAATGTTACATTTTTACATGGAATCCTGGGGAAAAAAAGCATGGCAAATTGTGTTACACAATTTCTTCCAAGTTCGGCAATACTCTATATGTGGGTGTAAATTGCTGTTTGGGCGCATGGCTGGGCATACAAGGGAGGCAGCGCTATTTGGCTTTTGGAATGCAGATTTTGGTGGGGCCATGTCGCATTTGCAAAGCCCCCAAAGTAGCAGAACAGGTGAAACCTTCCAGAAGTCGCCCTATTTGGATTCAACACCCCTCATGGATTTCATTTAGGGGTGTATTGTGCATTTTGGGTGCACAGGGGTTCAGTAGTTTTTTTTAGCATTGGGCCATGAAAATGGGGGAGCGGGGAGGGAATGCAGTTCCACAATTGTTTTTTGGGCTTAATTTTTACAGTGTTTGCCATACAGGATAAATGACAAGATAACTTTATGGGGGATGAGTTACTATGTGGGTCGGTACAATTGCAATGATACATATTTTATATGTTTTTTTTAATGTTTTATTACTTTTACACAATAGAAATGCGTTTATAAAAAAATGCATTTTTATGTCGTCATAGTCTGACAGCCATAACTTTTTTTCATTTTCCTGTATAGAGAGCTGATTATGGACTTGTTTCTTGCGGGATGAGTTGATGTTTTTATTGATACTGCTATAGGCTGCAAATGACTAGAGATGGGTGAATCGATTCTAATGAAGTGGAATTCATTTAGAATTTCAGGAAAACTTCGATTCTGAACAAAGTCGAAGTTTGGGGTGCTTCGCGGGAACAAAGCGTGCTTTTGATTGATAAAATGGATGCACAAGGGGTTACATGGGGGAAAAACCTGGAGGAAGAAGGCAAGCCGCATGACATGTGCAAACAAGCCAATCAAGCCACGGGTTCTTGACGTCACCCCCACTAATAATCCGGGCGCGACGCGGGAGCCCAAACCCCCTCACGTACTGATTTGGAAGGGCTGCCGCGGCTGCTTAGAAATCCAAAACAAAAAACTCACTTTTTTATAGCGATTTTTTGGGGTCACACTTTCTCAGAACTGTTTCTTACTTTTTTAATTTTGATTTTGCGGGGTATTGGAACGAAGTCCAGTGTCTCCCAAGCAGCTGCATATACATTTTAATGCTACTGCCAGTTTCTTCAGCACATTTAATATCCAAGGGGTTTCTAAGCCTTTCCTGTTGTATTTATTTTAAAGAAACAGTGTTTTACAAACCAAATACCACTTAATTTTTTGGTTTCTCATTTTTTTTTCGCAATTTAATCCCGGGGAATTAAAACGTTGTTCTGCTGTTTTGGGGCACTAAAAGAAACTTTTTTTTTCACCGCCAAAGAACAATTTTGCCTGTAGCATAAAACAAACCGAAGGTTAATTCAAATTTTTTTGTTTTTTGGGACCGTAAAATACACGCCATTTTAACACGCTACAAACTGGTAATTTTTGGTTGCCATTTCTCTGCGCCATTTAATCCAGGGGTTAATAAGCGTTGTTCTGCTGTTTGGGGCACTAAAAGAAGCATTCTTTTTTTACCGCCAAAGAAGCAATTTTTCCTGTAGCATAATTCATAAATGAAGGGGTTTTAATTCGTTTTTCTGTTGTGTTACCGTAAAAAACACCCCTTTTAACACTACAAAGCTTAATTTTTTGGGTTTTCATTTCTTTTGGCCATTAATCCAGGGTTTAATTTAAACATGTTTTTTGCTGTTTTGGGCCTAAAAAAAACGTTTTTTTTCACCCCCAAAAAAGCAATTTTGCCTGTGCATAATTCATAACTGAAGGGGTTTAAGACAAGTTTTTCTGTTTTGTGTACCGAAAATACACGCCATTTTTAACACGCTACAAAGCTGGGAATTTTTGGCAGCTAATTTTTTTGCGCAATTACATCCTGGGTTTTAATTAAAAATTGTTTCTCAAATTGGGCAAAAAAGAAAGTTTTTTTTTCAAAACCCCAAAGAAGCAATTTGCCTTACAAAATCATAAAACCCAAGGTTAATTACAAAATTTTTTTGTTGTTGTACCGTAAAATACACGCCTTTTTAAAACGCTACAAAGCGGGAATTTTTTGGTTTCCATTTTTCTGCGCCATTTAAACCAGGGGTTAATTAAACGTTGTTCTGCTGTTTGGTCACTAAAAGAAGCATTCTTTTCACCCCCAAAAAGCAATTTTGCCGTAGCTAATTCTAACTGAAGGTTAATTACAAAAATTTTTTTTGTTGTTGTTACCGTAAAAAAACACGCCATTTTAAAAATGCACAAACTGGTAATTTTGGTTGCCATTTCTTTTTCGCCATTTAGATCCAGGGGGAATTAAACATGGTTTCTGCGTTGTGGTCACTAAAAGAAACGTTTTTTTTTCACCGCCAAAGAAGCAATTTTGCCTGTAGCATAATTCATAACGGGAAGGTTAATAAACAATTTTTCTGTTGTTTGTGTACCGTAAAATACCGCCATTTTAACACGCTACAAAGGGGTAATTGTTGGCATCATAATTCTTTTGCGCAATTTACATCCATGTGTTAATTAAGCTTTGTTCTGCTATTGTGGTCACTAAAAGAAACGTTCTTTTTCACCGCCAAGAAGCAATTTTGCCTGTAGCATAATTCATATCCGAAGGTTTAATTAGCCTGTTTGTGCTTTTATATTTAGTAAAATACACATTGTTTTAAACGGCACATACAAGTGAATTTTCCTGGCCATTTGTGGAGCGCAATTTTACCCAAAGGTATCCAAGCGGGTTACTGGGTTCATTTGGAGTCAAATACAGGGTGTGAAATTTATCATATACAGATATCTCACAAACAGTGTCTTACATACTACTTAGATCTCCCTGGCTGGCAAATTGGCATCGCTTGCGGTGGTCCAGTGTATCCATTTACCGCTGTCCGTGACAACATGAAGCAGTGAAATGACGTTAATTCATCCCGTAGTCCTGGCGACTGCCAAATAACGCATGCCCCGCATGAAAGGACCTGAGCAACGGCAGGTGTCCGCATAAACTGCCATGATCTGCCATTAAAATTAACACAGGGGGTACTCCTGTCCACTTGGATCATCAATAAACCATTAATAGCCTTTCTCTGTTCATAGAGTAATTCCAAAATATGGAGGCTGGAATTCCACCTTTTGGAAATGTCACATATCAACCTATGTTGGGGGAGTCCGGTGTGCAGCTGCAGCTTAAGGAGGGTGTGATTGGTGGTGTAAGAATGGCTGAAGTGCATGCAAAGTTTCCTGGCCCTTTTTAGAATGTCTTGCAGATGGGTGTAAGACTTGAACAACCTGATTGAGCATTTCCTCCCGTGTGTGACTTCGTTCGCCCAGGGGAATCATCCTGTCCACTTGGATCATCAAAAATCGTTAATGGCCTTTCTCTGTTCAATAATTTCCCCCTGTTAATATATTTATTCCTGTTCATCAATTTCCCCTTGTTAATATATTTATTCCTGTTCATCAATTTCCATCTGTTCATCAGTTCCTGTCTGCCCGTGTACCGACCTTTCTGCTATGTTACCTGACCTCGAATCTCCGCCTGCCCTGACCTGTTGGCCTGACCTTTGACTACAAGTTTCGTCTTACGATTCGGTACCTCGCTGTGCCTCGGCTGCCACCGAAAGCTAGTCGTGCCAGGGGTAGCGACCTGGTAGGACTCCCGCCGCAGAAAGTCCATCCTGCCTTGCGGCAGGCTCTGGTGAAAACCGGGACCTACTTAGACCCCGCTCCCTGGCGTGGCCGCTACCACCGCTTGCGGTGGTCCAGAGCAGCCACTACCCGTGTCGTTACAATGGCTGAAGTGAATGCCAAGTTTCCTGGCCAGTTCTTTGAATGGTGCAGAGTCCACCACTTGAAAAGGGAGGGACTGCAGTACCACCAACTTGGACAGGAGCACGGTCAGCTTCTGAAACTTGGGGATGGCTAGACGCATAATGCGTCTCTTGGCAATCGTCTCGGGGAACGACTGCGGGCACCATGAGTGCCGAGGAGCAGGAGTTATCTGGCCCGGGTAGATGATTTTAATAGACAGGGATTGACTTCGGCAGAGGTGGTTAAGCCATGACGCCTGAAATGAGAGGCGTGCCACTGGGTGCTACAGCTGTTGGACAGGAAATGGACCACCACATCTGAAACACGTATGGTGAACTGCATTATGTTGATGCAGGCCGGGTACTAACGTTAGTCCCTGGTCACACTTTACTTTTCTGCCAACAGATTCGACATATACCATGTTCGCCTCCTCTGGTGTTTTAGCTAAAAAACTGGCACACCCATGAGTAGGGGGATTTTTACCACCAAAGCGCTGCACTGACTGTCTGTTACTGCCGCTAACCCGGGGAGTCCCTGTGCCGCTAGTGTGTGGGACCTGCAAAGGGGGGTGTTCACTACCGACTTACGGGCTGCGCCACTGCCTGACACCAAGCTGCTGCCTCATTCCCCTATATAATGATGAACCCTTGTACACTTTGGTCTGGGTCAGCTGATAGCATCACATGGCTTTCAAAACCACCAGCATGCTGATGACACCCAACCTTACATCTCCGGCCCAGACATTAACTCTCTACTTTCCAAGATCCCAGATTGTCTGTTGTCCAAAGCCTCCTTCTTCTCCTCCCGTCTCTTAAAACTTAATGTAGCGATAACGGAATGCTTCCAGGGCCGGGACAATGGGTAGTCGAGGGTAGGGCACCACTTCATCCCAGGGAGAAAAGGGGGCACAAGGAGGCATGGAGTGGACTGAATTTTCCGTTTGGGGGCACTTTATCCTTGTTTAAGTAGGGCACCAGATAACTTGGCCCAGCCTCGCCTGATTCTCCCTGCTCCCATGTTCAATCGGCTACATGGATTAGTGTTTGCCTGTCACCGCCGTCCTCCTCAACGGTGTCGCTGTACAAAGCCTGACCGCTCGCAACATAACCCCCCCATTGCAACTCTCCTCCTCACTATTTGCCCGCTTCTGCAAGAAGCAGCGGATGTCTTCCCCACCTCTTTGCGGCCCACGGTCCTCAAATATTTGGCCCACTGTATAGTGGTGCAGAGGTGACAGCACATAGTAGTTCTCTGGCTGTGGGAAGCGAACGGGAAAAGAGGGGGGTTGAGGACAGGTGAGAGCCCCTCACCTGCTCCCGGCCATGCCCAACAAGGGGTTGTGTGGGTAACCCACCGACTCTTGGGTGGGGTTGTCAGATGTAATCTGGGAGAAAGTGTATGACCTAGTGTGCGGTCAACACATGGCCGGTAGATGACCCGGATGCTGTGGTCTCGCAGGGGAACTCCTGCTGGACGTCCCCTTACTGTGCTGCGATCTGTGGTTTGGGTCCGGTAACCACTACTGCGTTCTTTACGCTATGGTAATCGTAGCCCTCAGCTTTTTTTTTTTCCAGCTGGCGCGCCATGACTTTTTCAGCTACATTCCCGCTTGAGTTTTTGGTCAGTTTTGCCCTCTTTAAATGCCCAGGGAAATTTATATGGGAAACGATTCTAAGAGCGGCGGCAGTCATCTGCGTGTCATACTAAAACACAACATTGCATGAAGACCAAACCAAGCTCCCTCTGCATATTTAAGCATGGCACAACGTTCTACAGCACCCTGCAGGCTCTGTGCAGCCTGGAAATAGCTGTTTTTTAACGCAATTTGTCCCGAAGCAATTCGGACCGAAACAAATTTTGTCGGAAAATTCGGCGAAGTCACCGAATCGAATTTTTGAGAAATTCGCCCATCTCTACATATGACGCTTTGATCACTTTTTATTGAGGTTTTAGTGAGGCATTTTGAACAAAATACAGCAATCCTGGTAGTGTTTTTTTAATTTAATTTTTTACAGCATTCACTGTGCAGTACAAATGACCTACTAACTTTACTCAGCAGGTCAATATCATTACAACGATACACAATTTGTATATTTTTTTTATGTTCACTGCTTTTACACAATAAAAACACTTTTATTCAAAAAGGAAAACACGTTTTAGCATCGCCATAGTCTGAGAGCCATAACTTTTTTATATTTCTGTGTACAGAGCTGTATAGCAGCCTGTTTTTTGCGGGATGAGTTGACGTTTTTATTGGTGTAATTTTTTTGGGGGGACAGGGCTTTTTGATCACTTTTAAATCCGTTTTTTGGAAGGCAGGATGAAAAAAATACTGCAATCCTAGTAGTGTTATTATTTTTATTTTTAACAGCGCTCACCGTGACAAGTTAATTTTAATCCTTGGGTCGAGATGATTACTATGATACCCAATTTATATAGTTGCTTTTTTTATGTGTTTCTATTGTGTAAACCAATATTTATGTATCGCTGTCTTCTGATAGCCATAACTTTTTTATTTTTCCGTTTATAGAGCTGTATAAGAGATTTGTTTTTTGCGGGTTGAACTGACGTTTTAATTGGTACCACTTTGGTGTTTATATGAGCTTTTGATCGCTTTTTATTCCATTTTATATGCTGCAGCATGAGCAAAAATCATAATTCTATGATTATATTAACGCCTAACTCTATTATACATGGATATATATTATACAGAGTGCTTGGATTTGCTAAATAATACTCCGTGCCCAAAAGTTCAGTTTTTGCAGTTTTGGGGGTTCAGTAATTCTATAATACACCGTCTCCAAATCTCCTATGTGTCAAAGGGCCCCCTCAGGATGCAGGGCCCCGTAGCTGCTGCTACCGCTGCACCTCCTATAGCTACGCTCCTGCTTGCAAGCTGTCCTCATCTTTTCAGTTATCCATTGAAAGGAATGAAGTATTTTAGCCTCTCATTTTTTTTCTGTCATTCTTGGAGCCAAATTTTCTCCATAACAGTTTACTGTTATGGGTGGTAACTCCAGCTTCTCCTCACCTGTATAGGTATAAAAATTAACCAGAACATCTTCTCCCATAGACTTTAATGGGGTTCGAAGTTCAAGTTCGAGTTCGAATAGAATTTCGAACCAAACTCACAAAAGTTCGAGGTTCTAATCGAACTAGAACTTTTTACTGTTCGCTCAACACTACATGTAACACAATGTGGGTTGCCCTGAGGCCTGTAGTATGGCCTGGTTGATTCAGTTTTGATTCAACGGTCGAGTGAAGGATAGGTTTGGTGGGAAGGGCTCTTGGAGCTAAGGCCAGAACCAGTGGCGTAGCTATAGGGGTTGCACTTGCGACCAGGCCTCTGAGCCAGGGGGCCCCGCAGATCCCCCTTGCCACATGCTGCATCGCTGGCTCACATAGAGCCAGCTGTGCGGCCGAGGAGCTGCTAAAGGACCGTACCAGCAATGGTGACGTCACACCACCAGTGTCGGCAGAAGAGGAAGACGCTCGGACAGGAAGGTAAGGTAAGTATTTGTGTTAGTATTTTTAATTTCTGTTACCTGCCTGTGGAGAGCTGTACCTATCTGTATACCTGCCTGTGTGGAGCTGTACCTATCTGTAAACCTGCTTGTGGGGAGCTGTACCTATCTGTATACCTGCCTGTCGGGAGCTATACCTATCTTTTACTGTTTACCTGCCTGTGGGGAGCTGTAACTATCTGTATACCTGCCTGTGGGGAGCTGTAACTATCTGTATACCTGCCTGTGGGGAGCTGTACCTATCTGTATACCTGCCTGTGGGAGCTGTACCTACCTATGTACCTGACTATGGGGACCTATGGCTATATACCTGCCTGTGGGGACCTATAACTATATACCTGCCTGTGGGGACCTATGCCTATCAATACACCTGCCTATGGGGACCTATAGCTATATACCTGCCTTTGGGGATCTATACCTGTCTATATACCTGCCTATGGGGACCTATAGAGGTAGGGGGTCCCTGAGCTGAGGTTTTGCACCTGGGCCCCTGAGTTTCTAGCTACGCCCCTGGCCAGAACAGTAGTGAACCTTCTTCTGTATACCCAGCAAGCTGTGTTATAAAGTTGCACTGGATATACTGATCAAGTCTTGGTTCACATTTGCATCGTTGGGTCTATAATTTTCAATTTTCTGTTCCTACGACAGAACACAAATACAAAAATGTGAAATAGCCATATGTGTAACAAGTTCAGAAAGCAGTGGGAAGATAACCACCTGGAGTGTACTGCAAACATCAAGCTTTTTGGCCTTTACAATTTTTGATCATTAAGTATGATGTGCGAATATTGTGTGCAGAATGGGATAGCATCAATTTCTGTCATTAACCTAGCATGATTTGTGATTTATTTCTTTAACCCCTTAAAGGGGTTTTATCGTTACAAAGATCAGGTCTCAGATTATGGGGACAGTAAAAATAAGCACTTTTGTAATTGGGTTGCATTACCTCTGTCACTTGGTTTAGCAGATATGAGCTTCTCTGTAAATCTGTGTTCTATTTCTGCTGTTGCTGGTCGGAACGCCCCCTGGTCATTTCCCGCACCCTAGACACGCCCCCTGCACTGTGATTGACTGGCAAACTTTTCATTCAGCCTGTTGGGATATGCCCCTAGACAGGAAACGCTCCGGCCACGCCCCCTGCGCTGTGATTGGCTGCCTGCACACTCTGTGTTTACTCCCCTCTGAGCTGTTAAAATTGATAGTGAAACCAAGGCTGCTGGCTCTATGTACATCTCCCAGCTCTAGGGTGATTGATCTGGGCAATTACTGACTATTTAAAGGGCTTTTGCCAAGAGGTTGATTCACCTCCTCACAGGTCCAGTCTTTAAGCTGCTACTTGGAAAAGAGGGCGTTCTGTTCCTCAGATCTAATGCAAGCCCCGCCTCCTTATGACATCATCATCTGTAGTGTATAACATAAGGATTCAACACTGAGTCTGTATAAGCTGCTTGTATAGTGCAGTGCTTAGGTGATCAGCTCTGCAACACAAAGGTTAGGAGTTCAAGCCCCATCAGTATTTTTTTTTTCTTTTATAAATTGTACACATATGTAAATATATGAAAATATATGTGTAGACATATATAATTGTATTCATATACACACACACAGCTCCCCTATATAGTGTCCCATCCTCGCAGTAGTAACACCAAGCACTTCCAACATATGTGATGCATATACTCTGGGGGATGAGCCATGATGTAGGGGAGCTATGTTGTTGTATATTATTCATTATAGAGATTGACATATATAGTTTAGGTCTCTCTACATATGTGTAGAATTTAGGGGGGGGGGAGAAATACTCTGTGAGGGACTCGAACTCCAAACCCCTTCGTTGTAAAAACAATGCTCTACCGCTGCACCACGAGCCCAAGTCAATTATAGGCTGAGCAGAGTCTTCTCTCAAAGCAAAGTGCTTCTCCCCCCATTATTTTCACTTACATGTCACTGGCAGCAAGCAGAGATCTTTACTTGAAGCTGACATTTGTAGTTGAGAAAAGGGAACCCTCTGCCTGTTGTCAGTACAATTTGGGTGAAACACACTAGAAGTAACAGCTGCTGGCTTTCAGTGTCATTTGTGTGTAAACTAAGACATATGACAGGTGCTTTGTTGGAGTTTGGAGCCTCAAGGCTGCAGACATAAGCATGCAGGTGGCCCTACAAGCTGTTATATCAGAAAACCCTTCTGCATCCCCCTGCTTCAAACAAAATGAGGGAATGTCCACAGTTCTTCAGTGAGGGGAGACACCCTCCGGGGAAGGAGAGACACGCTGCTAAACAGGAGAGACACGCCCCTGGATTTCAAACTCAATCTGAGAAAATTAGCTGAACAGCCCGAACAGCTCAAACGATAAAACTCCATTAATGGTGCAGCCAGTTTTGACCTCTGTGAAAGAGCCCCATTTTTAAAATCTGACATGTCACTCACTATATGTGGGAATAACTTTTTGATACTTTCACCCATCCATGTGATTCAAAGAATTTTTCTAATGACACATTGTGGTTTAAGTTAGTACTAAATTTTGATCCAAACAATGTTGGGAACATTTGGAAAAATTTGGCATTTTCAAAGTTAAAAAATGTGTGTGTAAGTCAGATACTTCTACCACATAAAATAGTTTATAACTAATATCTACCATATGTCAACTGTATGTTGACAGTATTTTTTAAATGTCTTTTTATATTTTTACGACACTAGGGGGCGTAAAAATTTAGTAGCAATTTTTCACATTGTCAAGAAAATTTGCAACACAGATTTTTTTAGGGACCAGTACAGTTCTGCTTTAAGGGGCCTGTATGTTACCCGCATAAATGACTTAATCTAAAGAACTTCACCCATTAAAGTATTCAAAACAGTGTTTAGGAGGTTTGTTAAACCTTTGGAGGTTTCACAGAAATAATAGCAAAGTGGAGATGAGATTTAAAAATGTCACTTTTTTGCAGATTTTCAATTTGTATCCATTATTTACTAGACCCAAGATAATGTACCAAAAAGAAAATATCAATATCGATTCCCCTGAAATGTGGGCCCTAGTTGAGTTAACTGAACCCAACCCTCAGAAAGGAGGAGCACAACGGGATTTTGGGGCCCATTTTTCATTGGGATTTTTTTTAGGCCCAATTCAAGTTTGCGGACGCCCTAGGGGCTAAAAACCCAAATTTAGGAAAACACACTTTTAAAAGGGGGTTTTCCCACAGGTTTTCAAGATTGAGTGTTTTTCTTGTCTCTTACAGCTTCAACCAGGGGAGTTCTCCTCCCATAGAGTTCTTCCCTCACTGAAGATGGCAAATTCTTTCTGTGTGAGCAGGGAAGAGAGAGGAATCACAGTTCTCCAGGCATGGAACTGACCATGTGGGGGTTGGCCCCCCCCTTTGAAAGGTCCTGTAACAAAAAACCCCCTGCATTGGTGTAAAACAGTTCTACTACAGTTGAACTGATGAAACAAAGTGGGGAAAGTTTTTCCTCTACCCTTTGTTATCAGGCGGGAGGTAGAGGGGGGGCAACTGTATAAGACAGTATATGGGGGGGAGTGTTTTAAAAGGGGTGTTAAATGGGGAAGTGAACTAAGCGAGAGACCAGTAATTCCCTTGCCTTCAATAGGAGAGGAATAGGGACTCAGGTACTTTTACTTACAGAACAGCCATTACAGAAAGCGAGGCAGTTTTCCCTTTTAATTTTCCACGCCCAGATGGAGTAATCAGAAGCAAATCACACAGGGGGGCGTTTCCAACAAGCTAAAACTAAAAAACATCAATCAATCACAGAAAAGGGCGCGGGTTTCGCCCTCGGGCTGTGTTTTGCTCAGCCACACAAAGTTAGCCATATCTGCTATACAAAATGTTTTTGGTAATGACAACCAATTGAAAATGCATATTTTTACTGCACCATCTTACAGATGTGATCTTTGTGTGAGAAAACCCCTTTAAGGAATTTTCATGTGCGTAAGTAATTGACTCCACATTTTTCACAGATTTTTTTTAATATTACGCGTGAAAAATTTAAAAAAAATTTTTTTTCCCCTATAATATGATTTTTAAATAAATTTTGTTTAATTTTTAAATGGAATCCTGAAAAAAGCATCCCGAAATTTATTTCTTACATATCCCTACATGTGGGTGTGAACTGCTGTTTAACCCCTTCCTGACTGAGCCTTTTTTTTGTCATGCTTGTCTTTCCCCTCGCCTTCCAAAACTTTATTTTTTTCGACCTACTTTACTTTTGGAACACTTTTATTTTGCGGGACAAGATGACTTTCAATGGTGTTTTTTCCTACGGGGAAACGCAAAAAAATTAAAAGGGGGGAAAAATGTGAAAAAAATACTTTGCCATTTTGCGGGCTTTTTGTTTTTAAGGCATTTAATCTTTTGTAAAAATTACCTTTACCTGTATTTACAGTTAATACGCATCCCTTTAATACCAAACATTAGGGTTTTTTAAAGTTTTTTTAACATTTAAAAAAATTCCCAAAATTTTCTATTTTTTTTTAAACTTTTTTTGGACTAATAACTTTTTTTTTTATACACCTAAGGGGTTGAAGAGGGTAATTTTTGTGGGTGAAATGTACTTTTTTTTGCTACCAGTTTTTGGGAAAACATGGAACTTTGATTACTTTTTTTTTCCCTTTTTTGGAACGTGGAAGACCAAAAAAACGCCCAATTTTTGGGGTTTGGATTTTTTCTTCTACGTGTTCAGGTACGGATAAAAGATCTATATTTTAAAGAGAAAATTTTTCAGACGCATCGCTACCAAATATGTGTATCTTTTTATTTTATTTTTTTCCTTTGTAAAGAGGCAAAAGGGGGATTATTTGAACTTGTAATATATATATTTTTTTTTTACAATTTAATTTTTTTTTTACTTTAAATTTGAGTTCCCCTTGGAAACTACACCACTATGGGGTGCGATCATTTTTACAGCTTAATGCATTGTAATAAAATGCATTAGGGTTTCACAAAGATGGGGTTCAAAAATTCTTCCTGGGGCCGAAGTAGCAAAAAAAAAAACATAACGGTGATGGGAAGCCTTCAAAGATTCCGCTGCATTTAATATCAGAAGCCCAGTTTTTGCCGCAGGCCACCGTAAAAATGGGAGTTTATCATTTATATAGATGCCTCAGCCCTCTTTGCCATAACATATAAGGGGTTAAACAGCGCAGGATGATTTTCCCGCCCTCCCCTATAACCGGCAAAAATTATACAAAGCCCCCCCACTGCATCCGGGGCGACTCATACATCCCCTGCGGGGAAAGGGTTAAGCGTTTTTTGGCAGGGCGTACAAGGAGGAAGGGGTATTTGGGGTTTTAGAACACAATTGGAAGGGGACTATATTGATTTGCACACTCCCCAAAATCTTGAACAGGTGAAGCCTTCCAGAAGTCACCCCAAATTTTTGGGTTTTTACCCCTTTAGCACCTATTATGGGTTTATTCTGCATTTTGGTCCAACAGGTGTTCCACAGTGAATATTAAAAAAAAAAAAAGAACAGGGATGTCCTAAAATGACAGCCATAACGTTTTTTATTTTTCTGTATACGGAGCTGTTTAAGGGCCTGTTGTCTGCCAGATGAGAAGTCATTTTAATTGGTAACCTTAATTTAGTTTTCATTTGACACTTTGGATCGCTTTTATCAAGGTTTTTTGGGGGAGGGGGGGAATGAACAAAAACTATCCTGGTTAAAAGCTTTTTTATTTTTATGTTTTTCGCAGTCCCCCATGTGCTATAAATAACATATTAACTTTACTCAGCAAAGGGTTTAATTTCCCTTTTAAAAACGATACTGAATTTACCCTTTTTTTTTGTTTTACTGCTGTTTCCCCAATAAAAAAAACTTTTTTTTTAAAAAAGAAAAACATTTTGTCACCAAAATCTGAGAGGGAAAAAATTTTGGGTTTTTCCCCTGTTTTTGTAGCTGTGTAGGGATTTGTTTTTTGTGGGTTGAGTTTTACGTTTTTTTATCAGTATTTTTTTTGGGGGGGACATTAAATTTTTGATCTTCTTTTAAACTAAATTTGGGGTCAGGGTTTTAAGAAAAAAACAAAATTCCCGGGTGGGTTTTTTTTTATTTTTTTTTTTAAATTTACTTGTAAAAATGTTAGGGTTTTTCTCCAAAGGAATTTAAAAACGATTTTTCAATGGGGTTCCCCAAAATGTTTCTTTTTGTATGTTTTTAGCCCTTTTGACATTATGATTTTTTTATTCCGTTTATTTATTTTTTTAGGGGCAGCGGGGATGAACAAAAAAAGGGGATTTGTAATGGGGGGAAAAAGGGGGTGTCACAATTTTGCCTGGGGGTTGTGCTCCCCTCCTGCCCTTTTTAACCCTGGGGGGGTTTTTGGGGTTTTCGGTGCCTTCCCCGCCGGGCAATAGTTAAGCAGCCTCTGAGGGAAATCTCCTATGTGGATCTCGGGCTTTATCAAACCAACTTTAAAGCCCAAGGGAACTCCAAGATTTATGAAAAAATTAAAGGTGCACAAAAAATTTGGAAAAGGATTTTTTCAATAAAAAAAAAAATCCTTTAGTTTACGTCTTGGTCCTATTTTTTTAATTTGGAGTTTCTGGAGGCTTGGAAGATGGGGCCTGGGGGCCCGTTTCGACTGGGGCCTTTCTAAGGACATTTACATGGGGAAATGCAAGAAATTTTGAGTAGAGAAGTGGGGTGAGCCTTTTTTGTTTATATATTCGTTATATATGTGCTTTAAAAAAAAAGATGGGCGAATCGATTCTTAACGAAAATGGAATTTTGTTTTTTGAATTTAAGGAAAAATTCGATTTCCCGAACGGGAAATCGAAGTTTTGGGGGGGATTGGGGGGAAAAGAAAGGGGTTTTTTTTAATTGATAAAAAGGCCTTTCAAAAAACATTTGGCCGAAACAAGGGGCAAAGAACTCTGGGAGGAAGAAAGGAGTAGCCTAAATTTACTGGCAGAGATGAAAACCCAAACGAGGCCCGGGGGGATTTTGTGACATCACCCCATTTTCCCCAAATACTAAAAGTCCACGAAACCGGGCGCTGGCAGTTCACACTTTCTCTCTGTGCCATGTTGTAAGGGTGCTGCAGCTCCAGTATTTGGAGGACCCCAAAAAAAAGAAAGAACTTTTATTACAAGTTTTTTTTGGGGGGTGTCACGCTTTTCTCAGAAAATGCTTCTCTAACTTTTCTAATTTTGATTTTGTGGGGTTTTGGGGGAATTTGAAGTCCTTTGGTTGCGTCCAATTCGCCCCATAAAATTTTTTAATGCTTTCCCTCAGTTTGGAGCACATTAAATTTATAAAAGGGAATTATTTTTAAGCCTGTTTTTGCTGTTGTATTCAGTTAAAGAAACAGGGGTTTTTTTCAATCCAAATACCAGTTAATTTTTGGTGCTCATTTCCCTTTTGCGAAATTTTATTACCCAAGGGGTATTTAAAAACGTTTTGTGCTATTTTTAGTCAGTAAAGAAAGGGGTTTTTTTAAACCCCAAAAAAAAAAATTTTTCCTTGTAGCAAATTCATACCCGGGGGGGTTAATTAAGTGTTTTTCTGCTGTTTTTGTCGGGAAAAAAATAAAAAAAAAAAACCCATTTTTTTTTTTTAAAAAAAAAAAATGCCACATAGTGTTAATTTTTGGAAATTCATTTCTTTTGCGCAAATTTTAATACCCGGGGTTTAAATTAAAGCGTTTTTCGGGCTGTTGTAGTCAGTAAAAAAAAAACGGGTTTTTCAACCCCAAAAGGAAAAAAATTTTTGCCTGTACCCAATTTATACCCAAATTTTTAAATTAACCCTTTTTGCGTTTTTTAGTCAGTAAAATCCCACAGTTTTTTTTTAAAACGGCACATAAAAGAAAATTTTTTCCTTCCCATTTGTGGGGGCCCCAAAATTTATTTCAAGGGTTTTTCAAGCTTGTTAGTGGGTTCTTTTTGGAGTCAAATACAGGGTGTGTATTTATCATATACAGATTTTTCTTCATTATCAAAAGTCTGTCCCTTTTTTTTTAAAAAAGTTGTCAGACGAGAGGTGGCGGGGCTTTTCACATGCGAGGGGCAGTGGCACAAACATTCCTGGAGAGGCACAGGTCGCAGCACAGTAAGGGGCGTCGCAAAAGGGGCCCACTCGGGGGAGGCCAGAACTCCCGGTGTAAATTTTAGGGGCCGTGTGTTGTTCAGCCCCCAAAGGGTTCTTGTTTTGGTTTTTGACTAGGTCATCCACTTCCCCCAGGGGACATCTGACAACCGTAGCCAAGAGTCGGGGGGAACGTCAGACACTACCGTTAGTTGGCAGGGCCCCGGGAAATGTGGGTGGGCCCCCCCCCCCCCCCCCCCACCCCCCCCCCCCCCGGGTTTGGGGGGGCAGTAGCAGCTTTTCTTGGCAGCAAAGAAATGGGGCCCAAAATTCCCCGGGTTCTTTCAGTTGGCGGCAAGGTTTTGATGTGGGAGTGGGATGGGGGGGGTAATGTGGTGAGGGGTCAGCCTCTGCCTCCAAAACCGTTGAGGAGGACGCAGTGAAGACAAAAAAATAACATGATTTATGTTGCTGAACCCCACTTGGGAGCCGGGTGAAGCATGGGCTTAATTTATCGCGGGGAAGAGGGTGTCAGCTTGCGCCTCAGGCAGCGGCGCAGCAGCAAGTGGGCAGTGTGGGCCCTGGTAGAAGGGGGGCAGAAATCGAAGGGCGGGAGCCATGCGGGCCCCCAGGTTTGAAAACCCGCCTTTTGCGGGGCCCAAGGGAAAAAAAGCGGCAAAGGGCCTCAGCGAAGGGCCCGCGGCGGGTAGTAGTCACTTTAGTGCGGGAGCGTTGCTGGTAAAATCAGCTACTCAGCGGTGTGGCAGTTCCTTGCTAAGACACCGGAGGAGCCGAATATGGGTATATGTAGAATCTGTGGGCAGCAAGTGAAGCGTGGTCAGGGAGC
This sequence comes from Phyllomedusa bahiana, assembly GCA_025379985.1. Taxonomy (NCBI): domain Eukaryota; kingdom Metazoa; phylum Chordata; class Amphibia; order Anura; family Hylidae; genus Phyllomedusa; species Phyllomedusa bahiana. Next base: position 42,633 of record JAODAL010028282.1, read on the forward strand.
TAACGTTGGCACCATGGCCATGCGTCAACACATTCAGCGTCACCATCCAGTGGCCTGGGAGAAACGTGGCTCAGATGTGGTGGTCCATCCCGCCGCTGCAGCAGCAGCAGCAGCTCCTAGTGGCACGCATGCCATTGCAGACAGTCAAGGCTCCACCACCTATGCAGAAGGGAGCTGTTTCTCTTTGCCATCATCTCCCGGTCCAGATGCTCCTGCTCCTCGCTACTCATGGCGGCAGCAGTCGTTCAATAAGGAGATTGCAAAGAGACAACAGTATGCATCCAACCATCCTAAGGTGCAGAAGCTGACCGTGCTCCTGCCAAAAGCAGGAGTGGATACAGAACACAGAAGACATGCAAATATCCCATTTACTGGTCATCTCTGGTTTGGATCAACTCCTGTTTGTTTTTGGCCTTATCAATACTGATGTATTATTGACCGATTGAAAGCAGACACTGACGGATAAAAGGAAGGGCAAAATGATCAGAGACGTCAACACAAAATTACTGCCGACACCCTCTCCACTCATTTGGGGAGGCCTCTACATGTATCAGCGTTTAACAGAACAGGTTCTGTCATATTTTGTGAGGGTTTAAAGCTCTGGCTTCATGGAGTGACCCCTGCTGTGACGTCCCCTTACTGTGCTGCGATCTGTGGCGGCTCCAGTAACCTACTACTGTGTTGTTTGACGCTATGGTAGAATCTTAGTCCTCAGCTTGTTTTTTTCCAGCTGGCACTGCCATGACTTTATCAGGCTGCATTTCTGCTTCAGTTTTTTTGGTCAGTTATGCCCCCGTAAGTGCCCAGGGAATTTTAGAGTGAGGTGATGATAAGAGCGGCGGCAGTCTTGTGCGTGCCATACTAAAACACAGCATTGTATGAAGACCAAACCAAGCTCCCTCTGCATATTTAAGCATGGCACAATGTTCTACAGCACCCTACAGGCTCTGTGCAGCTGGGAAATAACTGTTTTTAACGTGATTCATCCCGAAGTAATTCGGACCGAAACTAATTTTGTCGTGAAATTCGGTGAACCGAATTTTTGAGAAATTCGCCCATCTCTAGCTATAAAGCCCAGACTCTGGCCTTAATTGCTGCCTGAGATTTTCCTGACATGCTGGTTTCCTGCCTGTAGTTCTCCTGAGTTTCTCCTGGGCACTCGCCTGGATCTGTTTTGTTCATGTTTGTACTCTGGACTTCTGTTCTTCCTGGTTAGTTTATCTTCTGTTTCATTTTTTGGGGACTTCCTGGACTCTTTGTTTTCCCCCACATTCCCAAGAATCCACTTTTTGTTTTGTGTTGTTGTACATTTTTGTTTTGCTGTAATAAATTCATTTTGTTCTTACAACAACCTGACAGGTGGTGTACAGTTCACTTAAAAAGATGAGAGGTCTGTAATTTACATCATAGGTAGACCTCAACTATGAGAGACAAAATGTGAAAACAAATTCCGAAAATCACATTGTCTGATTTGGAAAGAATTTATTTGCAAATTATGGAGGAAAATAAGTATTTGGTCAATAACAAAAATGGATCTCAATACTTTGTTATATATCCATAGATTGTAAGCTCTTGCGAGCAGGGCCCTCACACCTTATGTCTCATCTGTAAGTAGCTTTCACTGTGTAATGTATGTATTTTGTCTGTAATTATACCCTCTACATTGTAAAGTGCTGCGGAATTTGTTGGCGCTATATAAAGATTATTATTGTTGGCCCATTCCTCCATGCAGTTCTCCTCTAGAGCAGTGATGTTTTGGGGCCGTTGCACGGACTTTCAACTCCCTCCAAAGGTTTTCTATGGGGTTGAGATCTGGAGACTAGCTAGGCCACTACAGGACCTTGAAATGCTTCTTACAAAGCCACTCCTTCACTGCCTTGGTCATGCTAAAAGACACAGTCACGTTTCATCTTCAATGCTCTTTCCGATGGAAGGAAGTTTGCACTCAAAATCTCACGATACATGGCCCCATTCATTCTTTCATGTACATGGATCAGTCGTCCTGGTCCCTTTGCAGAGAAACAGCTCCAAAGCATGATGTTGCCACCCCCATTCTTCACAGTAGGTATGGTGTTCTTTGGATGCATTCTCTCTTCTCCAAAGATGACAAGTTGTGTTTCTACCAAACAGTTCTATTTTGGTTTCATCTGACCATATGACATTCTCCCAATACTCTTCTGGATCATCCAAATACTCTCCTGCAAACTTCAGACAGGCCTGGACATGTACTGGCTTAAGCAGTGGGACCCATCTGGCACTGCAAGATCTGAGTCCCTGTCAGCATAGTGTGTTACTGATGGTAGCCTTTGTTACATTGGTCCCAGCTCTCATTAACTAGGTCCCCCGCATGTGGGTCAGGGATTTTTGCTCACCTTTCTTGTGACCATTTTGACCCCACAGGGTGAGATCTTGCATGGAGCCCCAGATTGAGGGAGATTATCAGTGGTCTTGTATTTCTTCCATTTTATAATTATTGCTCCCACAGTTAAAGAAGAAGTTACAGATCTGTGAGAGCCAGAAATCTTGCGTGTTTGTATTTGACCAAATACTTATTTTTCACCATAATTAGCAAAAAATGATTTCCAAATCAGACAATGTGCTTTTCGGGATTTTTTTTCTCATTTTGTTTCTCATAGTGTTGTCCGTTACAGGCCTCTCATCTTTTTAAGTGGGATAACTTGCACAATTGGTGGCTGACTAAATACTTTTTTTCCCACTGTATGTGTTTTTACTTCATTTTTTTTGTGTGTTTAACTTTTTTTTTCACTTTTATTATTTACACATTATTTCCACTTGTCCCCTTAGAAGACTTGACTCAGCAATCTATAGCTTGCTGTTACAATTCATAGCAGTGCATGCCTGTACTGCAATGCATTGTAACTGTCAGTCCCCATTGTCATGTCCCAGACAGCCCAGAAGCCTTTGGTGGGCGTTGGGACTGGCAGAAGACATGGGCACTTTAGGATTATGCCGTGGTTGTAATTGACTGCGGCATATAAGGCACAATCAGAGGATAGGGTATGGAGTCAGCTGTAATATAGAGTTGACTTGATCAGCTTATTGAGTGGGCTTTACCCATGAGCCCACACAATTACCTGGATGTTCAGGAACGTCTGATTGCACTAAATAACATACAATCAGGATGTTTCTGAATATCTAAATGTGCAAAGAGGTTGAAAGGGGACATCTTAAATACCATGTAACAGGGTTGGTTGTTTTTAAAAAAAATAGAAAAAAAAAGAGGCAGCACCACCAAAATTAAAAAAAATGTGAATTTAATCACCCATGTCTTTACAAATGGATGGCTATGTTTCAGCCCTTCCATGGGGCCATTTTCAAACTAAGCTTGGTGGTACTGTCTCTTTTTTCTATTTTTTGCATTATGGTGGAGGTTTTGGGGTCTTACTCAGGAGCCTCACACACAAATTTTGCATTTATTTTTATGAGCAGTGCTGTTTACTTTAATAGTTCATGGACTAGAGTTGTTTTTTTTTTTAAAGTCATAAAAACCTTTCTGCCTAGAGATGGGCGAATTTCTCAAAAATTCGATTCGCCTGGTTCGCCGAATTTTCCGCAAAAATTATTTTCAACGCAAATTTATTTGTGGCTGCAGAGAGCCTATAAGGTGTTGTATAACATTAAGCCATGCTCAAATATGCAGAGGGAGCGTGGTTTGGTCTTCATACAATACTGTGTTTTAGTATGACAGGCAGATGACAGCCACCGCTCTTAGAATCGCTTCACACTTCACTTCTCTGGGCAACTACAGGGGCAAAACTGGCCAAATAACTGAAGTTGGAACATAGCCTGACAAGGTAATGTCAGCGCCAGCTGGAAAGAACTGAGCTGAGGGCCAAGATCCTACAATAGCATCAAAGAGTGCACTCCTTTTACACCGATATGAGATGATTCCACAGATTATGACAGAACTTGTTCTGTTAAACACTGATACATGTAGAGTCCCCCCGAATAGAGTGGAGAGGGTGTCGGCAGTAATTTTGCGTTTATGTCGCTGATCATTTTGCCCTTCATTTCATACATTAGTGTCCGCTTTCAATCTGTCAATAATCCATCAGTATTGCTAAAGCCAAAAACAAACAGGAGTTGATCCAAAACAGAGATGACCAATAAATGGGATATTTGCATGTCTTCTGTGTTCTGTATCCACTCCTGCTTTTGGCTACCTAGCCATTAGACATTCCTGATCCTTTTCATTTCTTCTGACAGATTAAAAGAAGCGGAAAACCAAACTTATTGGCAACATCATGGTGGTGGAGGGTGGAAACAGCATTAGGAAACCACAGGGTGTTCAAGTGAGACAGTGGTCAGTTGGTGTAGAAATGGAGTAGCCACAGAGTGGCACAATCACAGAGTTGTGGAGGTGGCAAACAACATAGTAGGTCCCCAGAGTGGCAAATGACAGTTTTGAGAAGGTGGCAGCAACATCAGTTAGGCCACAGAGTGGCCCAAATAAATAATTGTGGAGGTGGCAGCATCATCAGTAGGCCACAGAGTGGCAAAAGACAGGTTGAGAAGATGGCAGCAACATCAGTAGGCCACAGAGCGGCAAGTGACAGATCGTGGAGGTGGTAGCAGCATCAGAAGTCTACATAATGGCCTAGTGAAGAGTGGGGAGGTGGGTGGCAATACCAGTCCTTGGTAAAGATGGATGGTGGTAGATGGAGCAGCTGGCAGCAGATGTGTGGCATCAGGCGGGTGGCAGCATCAGAATAGTAGCTGAGGCAGGTAACCAGAAGAATCCAGGATCATTTCTCAAAATTTTGGTGAGGCATCATGGCTGATCTAATCTGATCCTGAATCCTAAGGCATTGGTGTGTGGAAATCCTGTCCGATCCACGCCTGATTCATCTTGACAAAGGTGAGTCTCTCCACATTTTGGGTGGACAGGCAAGTTCTCCTTGGGTAACTATGGCCCCCGCAGCACTGATCACCCACTCTGATGCCACACTACTGGTTTGGGCCAGGACAGTTTCTCCAGTGCAAACTCGGCAAGGGTTTAGGCCACACATCCAGTTTGGCTGCCCAGTAGTCCAGCGGGTCTTCTATGTGGGTGGCAGAGTGGCTGTCCAAAGTAGGCCCACCCCACTGCTGGTTCAGGCTGCTCCAGGTCCTGCTGCTGCTGCTGGTGAGTAACTCACTAGGCGGGTGAAGGAAGCTGCTCATCAACGACTCGAAACTTAGGTTGCTGCTGATGAAGCTTCTACTGCTCCTACCCCCCCCACCTTCCCACAGTAGCCGTGGCAGTGGTACATGAGTGATGAGGAACCCCCCCGATCAGACCTGTCCCGAGGGATGCCTGGTGCAGATAAGGCAGGGGGGGCAACTGACTACATAAAGAAATTTCTCTATAGTACTTGAGTTTGTCCTCCCTCTCCGCAGGTGAAAAAAGGCTCCCATTTTGGAACGGTAGCGAGGGTCCAAGAGGGTGGAGAGCCAGAAGTCATCCCTGTCGAATGGCGACTATTTGGCTGTCACTAGCCAGGCAAATCAGCATGCAGTGGGCCATCTGTGCAAGTGACTCTGAGGGACTCCCTGCCTCCATCTCCACTGTATACTGCCACGGTGTGTCTGGGTCATCTGCCTTATCTTCCTCTACTTCCTCCGGCTGCTCCTGCTCCTCCTCTCCTGTCACCTGAGTAGAAAAACCACTCATTTTGCCAGACAAAGCTTGTGCTCCAATGTCCTCCTCCAGTTCAGCCCCCACCAGCCTCATGAGGCCGTGAGATATAGTCATCATGTCTCCAGTCCCCTGACCAGACAGATTTTGCAGCATCTGTTCCAGGGCATGAAGCAGTGAAATGACATTATTCATCCCGTAGTCCTGGCGACTGACAAAATCGTGGCCTCCTCAAAGGGCCTGAGCAAACGGCAGGTGTCACGCATGAGCTGCAAATGGCTGACATCAAAATTACAAAGTACTCCTGTCCGCTTGGATCATAAAAAAATCATTAATGGCCTCTCTCTGTTCATACAGTCGGTCCAACATATGAAGGCTGGAATTCCAACTTGTGGAAACATTGCATATCAGCCTATGTTGGGGGATGCCATTCTGCCACTGCAGCTCAAGGTGGGTGTGCTTGGCTTTGTAGGAATGAATGAAGTGCATTTCAACTTTTCCTGGCCATTTTTAGAATGTCTTGCAGATAGGTGGATGACTTGAGGAAGCGTTTGACAACCAGATTGAACACATGCACCATGCAGCGCGCATGGCTCAGCCCTCCTTGGTGCAGCGCGTACTCCATGTTCCTTCCATTGTCTGTCACTGTGGTTCCGATTTGCAGTTGTCACGGAGAAAGCCACACATTGATTTCATGTTGCATGACGCGGAGCAGTTCCTCCCCTGTGTGACCTCATTCGCCCAGGCAAACCAGGTGTTGAACTGTGTGACACCGCTGTGCCCTGCACATGTGGTATGATGGATCTTCACTTAGACTTGTAGAGGCTGAGGTGGTGGTGGAGGAGGAGACGGACATTGGCGCAGGATCAGCAGTATGACAACGTAGAGGAGAAAGCGGCGTCTCCTGTCCAAGTTGCTGGTGTGGCTGGGCAGGAAGCATATTCACCCAGCGTGCCATAAAGGACATGTACTGTCCCTGACCGTAGTTACAGCTCCACACATCCATGCTGCCGTGCACCTTGGAAGACACCAATAGGCTCAAGGACTATTTGTGCAGGGCTGGTACTACCTTTTTCAGAAAGAAATTACGGCTTGAGACTCTCCACCTTGGCTCCACACAAGCCATTCGTTCTCTGAACGGTGCAGAGTTCACCACTTGGAAAAGAAGGGACTGCAGTACCGACAACTTGGACAGGAGCACGGTCAGCTTCTGCACCTTAGGATGGTTGGACGCATTACGTTTCGTCTTGGCAAACGCCTCGGTGAATGACTGCTGGTGCCATGAGCAGGCGAGGAGCAAGAGCATCTGAATTGGTAGAAGATGGGAAAGACAAACAGCTCCCTTCTGCAGAGGTGGTGGAGCCTTGACTGGCTGAAATGGCATGCATGCCACTGGGTGCTGCTGCTGTTGCTGTGGCAGGATGGACCACCACATCTGAGACACGTTTCTCCCAGGCCACTGCATGGGTGATGTGCATGTGTTGACGCAGGGCCGTGGTGCCAACGTTAGCTCCCTGGCCACGCTTCACTTTCTGCCCACAGATTCTACATATGCACATGTTCGGCTTCTCCAGTGTCTTGGCAAAAAAACTGCCACACCGCCAGGTAGGTGATTTTACCGCCAACGCTCCGCACTGACTGACTACTACCTTCGTTGCCTCGGTGGGCCCCTATGCTGCTACTTTCTTGGACCTGCGAAGCGGGTGGTCTACCCCGTGGCCGTTTGGTTTCCGTCCTCGCACTGCTGGTACCCTGCTGACTCACGGTCACACTACCGACTTGCTGGCTACGCCACTGCCTGATGTTTCACCGGGCTCCCAAGTGTGAACGGCTACATCATCATTGATAAGTGTTTGCCCGTCACTGCTGTCCTCCTCAACGGTCTTGGTATGCAGACCCCCCATTTTGCACCAGCCCTTTCCCATGCCATTCTCCACACAAAACTTTCCTCCACTGCTAGAAGCATGGATTCTCCCCCACCTTTTTGCTCCCAAGTAGCTGCTGACTGTCCTCAAAAGTTCACCTCACGTATAGGCACAAACCCAGACCACGTATAATCCTGGCTAGGAAACCGAACGGGACAAGGGAGTTGGACAGGTAGGGCCCCTGACCTGCTCCCAGTCATGCCAACTAAATTGGTCGAAAAACCCACAGACCTTGGCGGGGATTGTCAATGTCACTGAAGGAAGTGGATGACCACCCCAACCCCAATCAAAAACCTTGTTTTTGGTGATCAACAACAGCCGTAGATGACAACGGTAATTTGACCTCACTGAGTCTGCACGCCCCATTTCAGAGCTTGACCTGTCCTCCCAGGAACATTTTGTGCCACTGCCACTCACAGTGAAGGGCCGCCACCTCTATCTCGACATACTGTTTGACCCCAAAAAAATTTTACAATAAAACAACTCTGTTTAATGAAGATGTCTTAATATCAATACACACACCCTGTATTTGCTCCAATTTTACCCCACAAACAAGAGAAATCCCTTAACCCTGGGTAAAAAAAATACCCTACCAGGGAAACCAATGGTTTTGGGGGCTATATGGGCTAAAAACACACACCTCTTATTTTTGACTCCTAATTACCCCAGGAGGGGGGGTTTCCCCTTTCTATATGTAAAATCCTGTCTGAACAAACCAAAAGAAAATAGACGGGTAATGAACAGGTGAAATTTTAGGGGTAAATAACATGGGGGTAAAAAACAGTAATAAAATTCTGCTTAGGCCCCCAAATAAACAAACCCATGGAAGATTACTCCTCAGGCAAATAGATCAGCGGCAATCAAATAGGTAAATTATTATGGGCACTTTAACTACCGACATCAATTGGGAATCTAAAAACCTGTACCTTAAAAGGGAAAACAGTTTTTTTTGTCTTTAACAATGAAAATTTACCTTTCCCAAAGGGGTGCAAGAACAGACTAAGGAAAGGCCCCTTCAAACCCAAATTGACAAAATAGACCTGACAGAGTAACAAATTTCGGGTTGAGGGGCACCTGGGAAAATATGACCATAATATAAAAAATTTTTCCTTTTATCCTTCAATAGAGTTTTTTTGTCAAGGAGCCACAAAAACACCAATTTTAGGAAGGCTAATTTTTTTTCTGCTTAGGGAGGCCCCCTAAACCGATTAACTGGGACAAGGGGTTTTAAAAGGCAGAACAATAATAAATGGATATTTTTTAAAAACATTCTCGGATACCACTGTGAGGGGTACATACCTTAGGGTAATAAAAAAAAATTAGAAACGGGAAAAAAACCCAAGTGGACAACAGAGATTAAGTGGGCAAAAAAAAAAAAAAGAAAGTGTTTTCCCTACTAAAACAGGAGGGGCATAAAGGGCACAAAAAGCAAGGGGAAAAAAAATAAAGTGTGTAAAATAAAGAAAAAGGGAACCAAAGCTGGGAGATGGAAAGACATTTGCAAGAAATAAAAAACCCTCAAAATATTTTTTAAACTATGAAAATAGTAAAAAGATAAAACAAAAATGTTGGCCCTTACTAGGAGAGACAGTAGAGGACATGAAAAAAAAGCAAACCAAAAAAACACTTTTTTTTCTCCCTGTATTTACCGAGGGGGGATGAACTTCCTGTTGAACAAGGGATGAGGGAAAACTCCAACTTAAAATTTTTTTGTCTAACCCGGAAAAGTCACTCCGCCTTAGGAAGATTAAAGTAAAAAATCCCAGGGCCAATGGCATACACCCACGTGTCCTAAGGAGTTAAGGATTTATAGATGGCCCCCCTTCTTAAAAATTTTTATGGACTGTCTAAAAGGGGTTTTTGTCCCCAAAGAATTGGCGCATAGCAAATGTGGTGCCAAATTCAAAAAGGGTCAAAAAAATGATCCAGGGAAAATAAAGGCCGGTAAGCTTAAAACCCCTATTTGGGGAAAATGTTTGAAAGTTTTCTCAGAGAGCTATCCTGGAGTACCCCACTGAAAAAAAAAATGTTTAAACCCCATTCCCGCATGGGTTTTTTTAAAGGGTATCCGTCAACTAAAACTCATCACTTCAAGGAAGTCAGTCTAGACGGGGTCGGGGTAGGCACGGATGTCCCCTATATCTAGATTTTTCTAAAAACATTTTAAACGGTGCCACATAAAAGGTTGGTAAATAAAATGAAATGGTTGGAGGGGGAAAAAGTGTGCAAATGGGTAGGCAACGCTCACTGATTGAAAACAAAGGTAAGAATTAAGGGACATACTCAGACTGGGTTGCGTTACTAAGGGGACCCAGGGTTCAGTTTGGGCCCTAAAACCCCGTAACATTTTCATTTAATGTCTTACACCGGGATTAAAACAGTAAAAAACGATCTTTGCAGACGATACTAGCAAAAAAAGTAATCACACAGTAGAGGATAATATTTTATTACAAAGGGGGTCTGGAAAGTTGGAGGCCGGGCAGGAAATGGCAGATGAGGTTTAAAAACAGAAAATCAAGGTTTTTCACATGGGGAAAGGGAAAAATCCATTAATATACAAGTTAAATGGAAAAACCTGGGTAAAAGGCAGGAAAGGGCTTTGGGGAACCTTTGGGGGACAGTAAAAATTAATTGAAAACGCCAGTGCAGACAGCAGCTGCCAAGGCAAAAAAGGATCGGGGGGGCATTAAAAGGGGCATAAGGCACATATAAACATTATTCCCCATTAAAAAAATCACGGTTTGACCACACATGGGAAAATTGTGTACATTTTTGGGCACCGGGGACAGGAAAGACATTGAGAGCTTGAACAGGTACAAAAAGGGGGCAACAAAAATAATAAAAAAACGGGGGACTACATACACGAAAGATTAGCAAGATTTGGGGGTTTTTTATAGAAATGTCCGAATTTCTCAAAAAATTTGGTTCGGTCACTTTTGCCCCAAAAATTTCCGACAAAATTTGTTTCGGTCCGAAACTTTCGGCACAAAAAACTTTAAAAAACAGCTATTTCCAGGCTGCCCAGAGCCGCAGGTGCTGTAGAACGTTGGCCTGCTTAAATATGGGGGGGTTGGTTTTTGGGCTTCAAACAAAATTTTTTTTTTTTAGTATGCACGCACAGACTGGCCCCCGCCTTAGAATCCTTCACTAAAAATTCCCCCCGGGCACTTAAGAGGGCAAAACTTACCAAAAAACTCAAGGGGAATGTACCTGAAAAATCACTAGGGAAAACTAAAAAAACAACTGAGATCAGGTGGGGAACATTAGGATAGAGTGTGGAGGTGACGGCGGCAGCCACAGCAGCATGAGCAGGCATGGCACAATGACATTCTGGAGGCGGGAAAACAGTATTAGGGGCCCCAAAAAGTGGCACAAACACCAGTGTGGAGGGCAGGGCAAAC